>JAOTOM010002186.1:0-93757 GCA_034440615.1 Ashinkailepas kermadecensis
AGAGACAGACATATGGAGAGAGAGAGAGAGACAGACAGAGACAGACAGATGGAGAGAGAGAGACAGACAGAGACAGACAGATGGAGAGAGAGATGGAGAGACAGAGACGGAGCGACAGCGGGAGACAGAGAGACCGAGAGAGAGACCGAGACAGAGACAGAGACAGAGACAGAGAGAGAGACAGAGGCAGAGGCAGAGGCAGAGGCAGAGGCAGAGGCAGAGACAGAGACAGAGACAGAGACAGATACAGATACAGATACAGAGACAGAGACCGAGACCGAGACAGAGACAGAGACAGAGACAGAGACAGAGACAGAGACAGATACAGAGACAGAGACAGAGACAGAGACAGAGACAGAGACAGAGACAGAGACAGAGACAGAGACAGAGACAGAGACAGAGACAGAGACAGAGACAGAGACAGAGACAGAGACAGAGACAGAGACAGAGACAGAGACAGAGACAGAGACAGAGACAGAGACAGAGACAGAGACAGAGACAGAGACAGAGACAGAGACAGAGACAGAGACAGAGACAGAGACAGAGACAGAGACAGAGACAGAGACAGAGACAGAGACAGAGACAGAGACAGAGACAGAGACAGAGACAGAGACAGAGACAGAGACAGAGAGAGAGAGAGAGAGAGAGAGAGAGAGAGAGAGAGAGAGAGAGAGAGAGAGAGAGAGAGAGAGAGAGAGAGAGAGAGAGAGAGAGAGAGAGAGAGAGAGAGAGAGAGAGACTCCATAGGGTACCATGTTGAAGGCTGAAATTATTGGGGAAAAAACGACATTAAGGGGCATTTCTCCATTCAAAAGCGTGTGATCAACACCCCTGGGCGTAACATTTAAAGGGTACCCAGCATTAATTTTAATATAGAGATCATGCTTAACTAACTTATAATTCCCAAGTATGCGACTATGGAAGCCGGCAATGAAGGCAGGATAGATGTAGTGTACTTAGACCTTAGCAAAACAAATTTATACGCCAGTGTGTAACTCATCAGTTGGATCAACACAGGATTAGTGGCACAGTTCTAGTCAGGATTGAAGCATGATTAAGGGAAAGGAAATAAAGGATATTATTAAATGGATGTCAATCTGAATGGAAGAATGTTCTAGTACGAGTCCACTTCTCTTTATCATCTTTGGGAACAACATTGATGTTGGACTGAGGATTAGGGTGCCTGTATTTACTGATATCAAATTGGCATGACTGGCTAACAATAGTGATGAACTGTAGTGATAAGTTGGGCTGGTAAATGGCAGACATCTTTCAACAATGATAAATGTAGGATGTGCACATGAATTATGCAATACTAAATGCAATAATATGCATTTTTAAAGCCATATCAAATATATATCCATATGGAATAATAAATGCATATGGGATCTTTAGGTGGGACATTTAGATATGTCACGGGAGGTAGTGAACTGCATGTCATTGAAGAGGGGAATAATTAGGGAAAAGTTAAAACAAGAAAACTTAAAACAGAAGAACAGAGTAACTTAGCTAGGAACACGTCAATGAGAATGTTAGGAACCATTATTAGGAGTACTAAACATCATAGCTCTATGCTGCATGAGAGCCTTGCACTTATTGCTTCACAAAGGACTATAACATCTTGAAGGTGCTATATTTTCAGGAATGGAATCCTGGGGTGATGATGCCATTTTCCCAGTTAACAATTTCTAGACGAGATGTACATCATCAGTGTCAAAAGATAAGGTATAAGGTAACAAAAGCCCGTACACCAATTCTGGTCAAAAATGTGTTTTTCTGATGCTTTCTGATGTGATTTGAATGCATTTGATGTTCATTTCATTGGGAAATAACAAGTTTTCAAGACAAAGCAGTTGAAATTGGAGTACTTATATGTCAATAAGTAGTCAGTTCAGCAACAATGCATCAAACTCACTCAATTAGCATTCCAATACACCAGAAAAATACCTTTGTAACATGAAGACATAAAGACATAAAAGATCAGTGCAACTATGAGCCACAAGGGCCCTTCTTGGTTGCACTCTGTACACTGAACCAGTTGTCCACCAAATGCGTCGATCAACTCTCCCTGGAATACAGAAAAACAAGCCCCCTATTCTTATAATGACTGTCTATGCTGTTTTTAAAGATGTTCAGTGTGTTGCTACTGACAATAGTTTCTGACAGCTGGTTCCAGTGTTCTACTACCCTGTTGGTGAAGAAAGACTGTCTTAACCTTGTCCTGCTGTGATTAACTTTAATTTTGAATTGATGACCTCTAATTGCATCATTTCTGTTAAATTCAAACAGTTCCCTGAGATAACCCTGTTCCTGACCATGGAAAAATTTAAAGACCTCGATGAGATCTCCTCTCAGCCTTCTATATCTAAGTGAAAACATGTTCAGTTTCTTCAATCTTTCCTCATATGCCAGGTTGCCTATATGATTCACCATTTTCGTTGCCCTCTTTTGTACTCTCTCTAAAAGCCAACAATCTTTCTCATAACTAGGGGACCAAGCTTGGACACAGTATTCCAAATGTGGCCTGACATATGCACAGTAAAGTTTCCTGATGACTTCCTCACTTTTGTATGATACATTCCTATTTATTGCCCCAAGCATTCTTAGTGCCTTCTTCCTGGCTTCTTTGGTCTGTTCTGATGCCCCCAATTTTGTGTTGAAAATAACACCCAAGTCCTTCTCCTGCTGAGTAACAATGCAGATACATGTTCTCTCATTCACCAAACAAAACATGTGAAGTGTGGGGTGGAATATATGATTTGGGTGGGCAATATACAATGAAGAATAATGCAAAATTTCAACATAAAAACAACTAACCTAATCTTCTGATGTTTAATCACCTAGCACAGGTATTATTGCAGTTTAAGGTAACCACAAGGCAAGTTTTACACACATTTTACCTCCATCAAGCATACGAAGGCGTTAGGTTTGGTCATGTTAAGTTAGGTTAGGGTTTTGTGGTGTTGTAATTTTTGTATTGAGGGAGATGGGGGGGGGGCAGGAAAATTGTTCCCCATTTTTTTTCTTGACAAAAACAGCTGAGGCTAGCTCAGGTTAGGTTAGGTTAGGTTTTGTTCAATTGAATTCGTTTTAGCAAAAAAATGTTTGGAAATATTCCATTGACAATAAAAAATTATTTGCTTTCTTGTATGGAACGTTAGGCTAGGTTAGGTTAGGCTATGACACATCATTTTTTCTTGTTTTTCAACATTACTTTTTATACTATATCTTGTGTTATATCAAACATCTAGCCTAGCAGAGCCTTGAAATTGCTTTATTTTTTTCACGAAAAAATATCAAACTCATATCTATGCAATTTGTTGCTTTATTAATGCTCGGATAATTCAAGAATTGCAGTCACGTTTGCCACGGAAAATGGCCACATCACCTTAATCATGTTCAGATATGTTTCTGCATTTTTTTTCTTCAAATCCAATATTGGGCTAAAAGTAAAAAAAAAAAATACACTGAAGGCTGCATGTCTCTGTATCTACTCATTCTGCCACTATCCCAGAACAACCTGAGAGCAGGGAGGGGAGTGCTCTCAAAATTCCCCAGCCTGACCAGAGTTGACATGGAAATATAAGCATTTCTGATGGCAAGAGTGTTCAATTTCTTGCTTATTACATCATATAAAATTAGGTATGGATACTCTTCATAAACGTATCTCACATTGGTTTACAAAGCCAATAATACCACCTTGAGTTTCTAGCAAGATCCCAATATTTCAGTCTATGATGCAGATAGCTGTTATGTATAATGATGATTCACTATCCAAAGTGGATTCAACATGTTTTCAAGATTGAATATTGCATTCGAAAAGTTTGTCAAAATATCATATAGGCTTTATATTTCACATATCAACTTTGTTAAAGGATTCCGAAGGTGTTAATTGATAAACTGACAGCTTTGTCAAAACTTTCTATCATTATATATTTCAGGTTTCAAATGTCTGTCAAAGGGACCAAACGACAAAAGAACAAATTTATCAAGAATGCTGGAACATGCATAATTTTTTAACTTTACATAGCATAGCAATAGCAAAAGTACCTAGTCTGCTCAGTCTGCTTTCTGACCAGTCTTTAAAATATAACACCACTGTTAGTAACTTTAACCAAGCTCTCCACACTAAGCATGCAATGGACCCATCGTCAAAACGAAAACTTACCAAATGCGCCTGGTTGTCCTCTACTACAATCTACAGCTATCAAATCACTGGACTCTGCAACGCAAAGAACTGCACTGAACAAAAATGGCGATCGGCGCGCGCGCATGACATCGTCCACGCTGTCAAAGGTAGTCACATGGTAGTCAGGATCCTCAACAAACTACCCTGTGAAAACATTTGCACTACCGAAAAAACTAGGTTTAAAGCTTGTCATGATGTGGTCATAAGGAGATCAATGACATTTCAGGGTAAACCACTTATTGACCATGGTCAATAAGTGATCCAGTGGTTGCCAGAGGGTAGTATTTACCAAGTGAAGGTAGTCATGTCTTGATAATAAGGTCATAAATGAGGTAGTCATAACCTCGTCGTAGGGTGGGGTAGTGAAGATTTTCTTTCAGTGTACTCCCTCCATACTCTACCCATGATGTAAAAAACAAACAAACAAACAAACAAACAAAAATCAAACAATCCCAGTAAAGTGTATACGTGTTTGCACTGTTACCTGGTACAGATGTGAAAAAGCAAGCAAAATAAACTAAAAAGAACAAAAGGCCAAAAGAATAAAACCAGGACAATATACATAAAAACTTAATACGCGCCCTGGAGGGCCTCTGAAAATTACGCGCACTAGAGGGGGGGGGAGGATTCCGCCCCCGCCCCATAAGATCTCGGCGCCTATTAAAGCTGGAGGAACGAAATTCGCTGGGTGGATGGGTACGGTAGTTAACTCTATTGTGTGCAAATTTCATGACCTTAGGTCAATATATTCAAGGTTAAATTAGGTTACATTTATCAAAATGTTCTTGTTTTGCGTGACTTGGCTTGTCATTGTTATGGATCGCTGTGATTGTGTTTAAATGCACCAAAATGGGCATCAGTGATGTTTTGTACATTACTAATGATGCAATACAGATGCTAGACCCGACATTTGACCTCAGGTCACCTATATAGCAGCACTATATCAGGTCAGTTACCTGCTCCAGTTACCGGAACCGGGCCGCCCGCCCGACTGCTCCGTCGGGCAGCTCGGCGCAATCAGCTTCGCGAAGAAAGGAGTGAAGTACATGAATAAAGTATGGAAGCGCAATGACAAACAGTCAAATGACAACCAGTAGTGCATTTATGGCAACATTCCAGTTGACCAAGTTTGGTTCCATTAACCTGTCATGAACTTGACCTAACTTGACCTCGGTGACCTAACATGACGTTGCAACTATATAGCATATCAATATACATCAAACAAGTCCCTAGTGTTGCCTAGAACACTTCCCTTTTGTGCAGTATACTGGGAGCGCATCTGCGCCGATTTTTGTGGTCTGGCGCTATAACATTTTTTTTACTTTAGCGGCCACTAACTCGAAAAATGTTCGGCCGATTTCCATTTTCCTTGCTTTAAACGACGCGCAGGTCATTTCTAAACCGGTACGCAGAAAATGGCGTATATTTACCGTAAAATCTGGAGTTATGTACGAAAAACCGGAGGGGTGGGCTGATTTCCCCCCCCCCCCCTCCAGTGCGTGTGTCAACACAGAACAAAACAAAATGGTCAATGACAGTGCATGATGTGTGCTCTTGTAATGATCAATGGAAATAACGATGACCCGAACCAAACCCCCACTCTATACCCCTTACCCCACTCCGGCACCGTCTGGACCACTATTTCGACTCAACTCATCAAGATCTACTTGCTACACTGCTCAAGATTTACACTGCTCTCACCTTCATTTCTGCATGCGTAAACAGCCAACATTACTGTATGGTGGCCGGCTGGCCAAACTCGACAACAACAACAATGACAGCCCTTCATGCATTACGGCCTAGGTAACTTCCGTGTTCAAACGGGGGCGTGGGACCGCACGTTCCCGTTGCCCAGCCGCATCTACAAGAACGGAGTCTGGGTGCGGCTGCGCCGGCCTTCACGAGCGCACGACTGCGACGGAGCGTTGGCAGACGACCATCGGACGCCGTCTGGGTGGGAGCGGTGGGCCACGCTCTCGCGCAGCGGCACCGAGTCCCCGCAACCGCGCTGAGCCCCCCGCAACCGCGCCGAGCCCCCCGCAACGGCGCCGACTCTCCCCTGGGTGAGTCTGCGGCGGATATTTGCGCCGTCCAGCCACCGAAGGTCCTTCTTGGTCTGCAATGTTCCCTGTGTTCTATGCTTTTCTAGATTTTCTTGTGACTATATTTCAGTTGCCAATTTCCTTGATAATTATTATTTTTATTTCCTTATATTATTATTATTTCCATTTAAGTCTGCGATCGCCGGAATGTGTCACATGACATGACCCACACTTAGGGTGGCGCCGATTTGAGTCCTTAGTTCGAGCGATGGTGTCCATGCTTCTTCCTCAGTAGACACATCTCGTCGGGAGAAGTTCGGCAAGCAGTCGCGTAGCGGCACCGTTCTTAATATGCGACCGCCCCGAACTTCGACCTTGGCATGGGCTTCCTCCACTGAACTCAAAGCACCGTTGCGATGTCATGCACACGGTTCGCGCGGGAGCCACCGGGAAGACGAAACGCCAGTGTCAGCAAGATGTTCCCACATTAAAAATTCACCAGCACCTTTAAAATCAGCGCTATGCATACGCTACAAACAATTTTCCGCTGAAATATAGCATTTTTGAATTTCCCTGGCATTGCGCAAGAAGAGAGCATATTATTATTACACAGGTATCTTAATCAAACATTACCAACCACTATGATGAGTCTATTCCAATATTCAACATCAAGTAATTTAAGGCATTTTTAAGAGTTGCTTGTACCTTTTTCATCGAGGTCCTTTGGACTTAATTCCATATCATTCGCAGCACCAAGAACTTGGAATAACATTATTTGTTCGGAATTTCCGTACCGTAATCAAGTGCCCATCATGGAGGTATATAAGAAAAGTGTATTTATCAGGGCATATTTCATTGATTTATGTCCCAGAAACTAGCCAGCAAGGAGTGTGGATGTATGTGTAAGTGTAGATCAGCAGGCGTATGCATGTGCGATGGTGTGTATATAAGTATAGGCTGCATTGCATCTATATGTGTGTGTGTGCATGTGTGTGTACATATACCGGTGTAGGTATGTAGAACATTGTATGGATCCATCATCACATTTTCCCCGTCACAACACATTTCACTATGTGGCCCAAGGCCTTGACGTTACTAGCTTTCTACCTAGCTGAAGTGCTCCTGGGGCTAATTCTACTAATACCTGGTGGTGGCGTATCTTCAAAAAGAAAAATGGTTGAAGAAGGATGCAAATATTTGTACTGAGGTAGGGTTATGGCGAATGATGACGTATGTATCGCTATCCTGAGGAATTCCTAAGCTAACTGTCCTGACTTTTGACAGCTGGCCATAGAAAGGCCCAACATAAATCGAGCCTGTAATAATGAGTGTAGCCAAACCGGATAGGGTGTTGCATGCGAAGTAGGGGTCGACACGATGAAGACAAAATAATGAACGCCTCCCAAGATAATGAACTAAAGGCGTGAATGACAGAACTTCATATGGACGGATCATCATGACTAAATTTTCACTTCTACGAGCGCCCGTCCCTGTTTGCGATCGCAACTTTTTGGCAGAATGTAACTATGAAGAACGGCATATCTCGAATTATATTGCCCTATCTCAAGTCCCACAATCCTCAGATACTACTCCTTCTTGTCCGATACCAAAGTCTATATGCCGACTCCAAGTCTATTCCGATGAATAGTTATCATCTCACGAAAACCGATGCATTAACAGCCATTATATTGCTCTGTATTTTGCCCTAACGTGTGGCGAAATAAATAAGTGCACAGCTAAATCAATTCGTCTCACACTTGGCACATGTTTATGTATGATGGCCGGAATATAGCGATGGATTTAAGAATGTTTTCACAAACTGTCCAGTGATTAAGCTTTCTGGAGAGAGAGAGAGATATATATATATATATAGGGGAGGTCTGAAGTACCGAAATCGGGTAAGGCAGTCAACACCGCACCTCCCCCCGTCATCTAAAACAAATCGTCGGATTTCGGACACTATTTTTCGGTTCTAAATATTCGGAAGTTGTTTGTCCCCCCCCCCCCCCCCAAAAAAAAAAAAATATCACCTTCGGACGTTAGGAACACTTTCGAGACATTTCGGTTGTGCATATGACCACAGAGCGGTCCGAGGCACCGAAATTTGGTAAGTTACTTTTGGGGTAAGTCCAATCCATATTAAATCATTTGGGTCATCACCAGAGTGCATTTCTGCACCCGTGCCACATTTAAAATCAGCACCACATTAGGAACCAGAATTGCCAGTGAAACTTGCTGTAATATGACAGTATTACACCTCAGAGAGCAGGACTGGAAGAACTGGCTGGTCTGGGAATTGCCATCATCCAAAACATAATCCTCTGCAATTTTATGGTGCACTGTTTTTGTAGAGTGGAGTCGGATCATTGGGGCCAGAACATAGAAATGAGGAAAAAGGTGGAGTCCATGGGGATGAATCCCCAATGAAGTTTGTTGTAATTTTAGAAGCTGATTTCAGCAAAAAGTTTCCAAAAATGGAATGGATCTGTAATGTAATGTATTGTAATTATAGATCACTGGTGCCCTGTGCATGCAAAATATATAATATCACAAGAGGAAAAATTTCTATTTTTGGAAGGCAAGAATATTATTTCATTAGGTGTGGATTTCCATGCAAATTCATGAACTTCAAGACAGTGGAATATAATGACCTCTTACTTCCACTGTATGGTTGCATCGTGTTGTTTGGTGAGGACTGCAAGCCAGTGGGTGTTTAACAACAGGCAAAAATTGCACAAAAAGCACCAAGGAATTTTTTACTTGGCAGTCAGCATTAAAATTATAATTCAAGATGGATTGCTCATCAATTTTCCACCACATCCCAGATTACAAAACTTAAGCCCATCTCTGCAGCTCAGTAATGCTGTGAGTGTTTCATATGAAGTTGTGCATACATGTACATTGTTTCCATATTAATGCAGGTCAACAAATATGGCAACCAATTAAAGCAGTTGTGCATATGCAAATTACCTGCAGCTGTTTTCTTGCTATAGGGAAATATATGAAATTTAGGCTAGCTCACCCAGTACTTTGATCCCTCAAAGAGCTTCTGGTCACATAATTGAATTTATCATCCTGCTTGGGATGCATACGTACTAAGGTAGTGATTTCATACGAGATAAACAAATTGCACTTCGCATCCACAATTTTCGAATGGTAAAATGTTTTAGTCAATCAGAAAACGAACGGGGCTTCAGAGGAGGGCATCAAAACACTTAAAATCAGAGGACTTGTCATGAGGGAAAAAGCGTGTGAGATATCCGAAAATCACTGGTTTTTTAGCCATGCATTTTATGAAGCATGTCTGCAAACATGTGAGACAGCTCACGAGTTCGTCGGTGACAGGTTCGGCATTTTTTTCAACTCTGTTGGTTTAGTTTGAGTTTGTAGCCGGTGGGAGTCGGGATAACTAAGATTATCTTTGCTTAGTTTAGTTTGTGTAAGCGGAGACATATTTTGTCGTTTATTCAGTGCGAGTGTTACTAGATCAGGCGTTAAACAATATAGCATAAACTATATAGCTCGTTCACCGCTCGGTTACTTTAGTTACTAGCTACCTTTATAACTTGGTTAGCAAAGGTTTACATTAACTAGACTTAGTAATAAGAGTAGCAAAACAATAACAAACAAAAAATGCAAGGTGACTGTGGGAAGTGTGAGTGTATTGGGGAATTGAGTAGGAAAGTAGATATGTTATCAAGGGAGGTGAAGCGCCTGAAGTGTTTGGTGGCAGGGCCCATCATAGGAAATGCCAGCCACGCAAGCCAGGTGCAGGATTCCTGGAGTGATAGGAATGGAGATAGCGTGGTCCTGGATAGTAGAGAGTGGAAAGTAGCTAGACGCCAGAGTACCAGACTAGCTTTAAGGAAAATTGACACAGGCGTTGAAATTAATAATATGTTTGAGGTACTGCAAGAGAGGGAGGGTAATACTGCTAGGGATTGATGTAGGGATGACCAGGTAGCTGAAGATAGAGATAGGGAGGTTTTAGTTATAGGGGACTCGAGAATTAGGTATATGGATCGCGCATTTTGTAGTTGGAACCCCAGCAGACAGACTCGTGTTTGCTTTCCAGGTGCCCAGGTAAATGATGTTGGGGATAGGTTAGAAGGAGTAATGAAGGGTAGTGGAGAGAGTACAATAGTACAATAGTTAGCAGGAAGTTGGAAGAGAGGAGTGGTAACATCCATCCTCCCTATGGAAAATGCAAGTGTAGAATGGTATTCGAGAGCCATTGGGCTGAATACCAGGATGGCCAAGATTTGCAAGGAGCTTGGATGAGGTTTTCGGATTTGTGGGGGATTCCTGGGGGAGAACTGAAATGTTTGCATTAGATGGGTTACATCTGAGCAAGAGAGGAGTGGAATTGCTCAGCAATAGGTATGAGAAGGCTCTCAGTAGGAAACGGAAACTAAGCAGGCCATGGGGGGATGTAGCTGATTAAGAGAGAAGCATTGCAAGCAAGGGAAGAAATGGTTTATCATCTTTGTATGGCAATGCCAGAAGTGTAAGGAACAAAATTGGGGAACTGCATGCGTATATGTTGTCTGAAAAATTAGATTTGGTATGTATAACAGAGGCACGGGTTAAAGAAAACTTTTTTAGAGACAACTTGCAAGAATTTGAATTGACATGGCTACAACATGCATGCTTATCAAAGGAAGGCAAGGATAGGAGGAGGTATACTCCTGTATGTCAGGCAAGTAATGAAATGTCATTCCATAGAGGATAGTGCACGTAGTAAAGGAGTAGAATCTTTGTGGTTATATATCATTCTGAAGAATGGAACACAATTTAGGATTGGGGCATTCTATAAACCTCCAGACCAGAATGAAAACACTGACAGGTTGATGCAGGAAGAGATAGGTAGGAGAGTGCAGGAGAGAACTGTTTTGTGGGGGATTTCAGCATAGTAGGATTGGGAAACAAGATTATAGGTCTAAATAAATCAGGAAGAAGTTTCATGGCTTGTTTTGAGGGCAATTTCCTCTTTCAAATGACACATGATGAATATATATATATATATATATATATATATATATATATATATATATATATATATATGCGTGTGTGTGTGTGTGTGTGTATATATATATATGTACATATATATATATATATATATATATATATATATATATATATATATATATATATATATATATATATACATACATATATATACACATACATATATACATATATATACACATACATATATACATATATATACACATACATATATACATATATATACACATACATATATACCTACAGATATATATTCCCGTGGTACAGTCGTGTTGTCTCTGTGGGTGCTTTTCTTATCGGCATTCATCCTATTACTATGCGCGCATGGTCGTCGTTTCACTTGTAATGCCGTGCTTGTAACGCTTCCAGTCCATTAATGGTGAGATGGCGCGTGCAGTATGTAGATTTCCATAAGGCATATGAAGTGTGACTTCAGTGCAAACACACCTGGCTTCGGTCGGTTCTTTGACTCCGGTATCTATGCCTCGTTGCTCTTTGGAAAAAGTGCAACGCACTTTCGCGTTTACAAAATACGGCATTCATTTTCTAACCTCTGAAGTTATCCGACTTCTGGGCTTCATAATTCATGCATTTGCAGGTTGCATCTTCTCGAATTTATTCCAATCCTTTTCATGCCGAAATTCAAGATGCCCTGAAATTCACCATTCAATTTGCCACGGGATGGCTTAGGCCTCATCAGTCATGGGCCTTGGGCCGGGTCGGGCCCCATCCAGGGCATCGAGTGTCGACTGTTGAGGACCGAGGGTCTGAGCGTAACAGCGGACAGCGTGGCGCCGCCCACGTGTGTGTGTGTGTGGGGGGGGGGGGTCTAACTTCTGGGGGAGCAATCAATGGGCAATTCAGGACCGGACGCGCATCGAACACAATTCTGAGAACACCTGGCCCCGAATCACGTGCCTCACAGTACCACGTCCGATGTCCCGGGCGATCGACCGTTCTTCGGTTCCCAGACCATACAGGACTGAAGTTCTGTTCAGATGGCAGTCATTATCACACGTCGACTAGTCAAGAGGCCTTGTGCAGGTTCATTTGATTAGACGTTGTGAGCTGGGTTCGGGCCGCAAATTGGCGCGCTGGGCTGGGCGCTTGCCTGGGCGCTTGCCTGGGCGCTTGCCGCTCTTTAGCCAACATCGAGCGGGCTCGGACTGGCGCGAACTGCAATCCAACCGGCTGAACCTGGGCTGGGCTGGAAAGATTGCCTGCCACCGGCGACTCGGCCTCACTGGCCGCGGGCAATGACACATGACCGATGGCTGGCTGGCCGGCCGAGGAAAAACAGCCCTGTGTCGCGGCCCGTCCTGGTCGGTCGCGTCTGCGAAGCATCTCCCGCGGCGAGACAGGCGTGCCCCGATCACTGGCGACGAGCGTCGGCGAGATGCGCTGCAGAGCCAAGATGGAGATACGCTGCAGAAGTTCTGCAGACATACGCTGCAGAGACAACATGGAGGTGCGCTGCGGAGACAAGATGGAGATACGCTCCATACGTGCTGCATACACACGCTGCAGAGACAAGATGTAGATACGCTGCAGACGTGCTGCAGACATACGCTGCAGAGATAACACGGAGATGAGCTGCAGAGACAAGATGGAGATACGCTGCAGACGTGCTGCATACATATGCTGCAGAGATAACATGGAGATGCGCTGCAGAGACAAGATGGAGATACGATGCAGAAGTGCTGCAGACGTGCTGCAGACATACGCTGCAGAGATAACATGGAGATGCGCTGCAGAGACAAGATGGAGATACGATGCAGAAGTGCTGCAGACATACGCTGCAGAGACCAGATGGAGATACGCTGCAGATGTGCTGCAGAGATGTGCCACAAAGACAAGATGGAGATATCCTGCAGAAAAAGATGGAGATTCGCTACAGAGACAAGATTGAGCTACGCGGCAGAGACAAAATGAAGATAGGCTACAGAGATCACGCAGATATATGCTGCAGAAATAAGATAGAGATGTGCTGCAGATGTGCTGCAGAGATGCGCCACCGAGACAAGATGGAGATATGCGCTGCAGAGACAAGATACAGATGCGCTGCAAAGACAAGATGGAAATATGCTGCAGAGACAAGATATAGATGCGCTGCAGAGACAAGATGGAAATATGCTGCAGAGACAAGATATAGATAGGTTGTAGAGACAAGACAGGGATACGCTGCAGAGAAAAGGTGGAGATACACTGCAGAGACAAGGTAGAGATACGCTGCAAATGCGCTGCAGAGATACTCTACAAAGACAAAACACAGATTCACCGCAGATACAAGATGGAGATAGGCTGCAGATATGCCACAGAGAGATGCTACAGAGACAAGATAGAGATACGCTGCAGAGACAATATAGATATACGCAGCAGATATACTGCGGATGTAAGTCACAGGGACAAAACAGAGACACACTGTCGATATGCGGCAGAGATACGCCAGGACAAAGTGGAGAGAAGCTGCAGATATGATTCGGAGGTACGCTGCAGATAGAAATGGAGATGCGCAAGATATACCGAAGAGGTACGCTGCAGGGTTTCTCTATGGGGCAGGAGACAGTCAGTTCAATTAGTTAGTTAGTCAGTAATCAGTAGGCTAGTGCAGTGCGCCAAAGGTGTCCGTGATGAGATGCGGAACCAGACGTTAATATCACGTCGCCCACCCAAAGGCCGTCGCCAAGGGCGCAGCCAGGATTTTCTTAAGGGGGAGGGAGCGACGATTTTTTTATCTCGAGGAATTATATGCCGCTCTTGGCGCTCGAAGCGCACCCAAAGTTTGTGATGGTTTGCAATTGCGTGGTGAACATCTAAAAATGTCTTACTTGATCTGGTGATTTGTTTGTTGCTAAAGGGGGCTCGGGGCCCCGAGCCCCCACCCTTACCTGCGCTCGGACCGTCGCCAGATTGCAGGAAGCAGGCGAGTTTCAAGTAGTTTAGCCCGTGTAGCGTTGTAGTGATCTTAAGTTCAACAAGCTTTGGAGACGAGTTGTTGTTGAGAAGTCATGCCCCAACTGGAAGCCCCAGGATTCCGTGGGTTGCGATATCGCCACAGGGTCAGGATTTCCAATCGTGAAAATGTTCAACAGCCAAGAACACTGAGGTGTGGCTGCTGAATGTCCAAGGTGCAGAATGTCAAATGCGACAGAACGTCCAAAACCACCATAGGAGCACATGCTAATTCTAGAGCGACTTTGTACTTGGGCATTCTGACGCTTGGGCATTCTGTCGCATCCTAGTCCACTTGGCTGTTGAGCACTGTGACCTATCAGTGTGCCGCGATTACATTTTCACGTGTCATGATGTCCAAGCGTCAGAATGTCAAAAAATGTGCTTACTTCCTCACACGAGCCGCAAAGCACTTTGAGCTTTTTCAACAAAGGTGTGTCACATTGTTAGAAATGCATATTTCAGCACTAAAAGCACAAACATATGCACCTACAAAAGAACATGCACTATTTCCACCTCTCGAGTTTCTCAAAATGTCACATTCGGCATGACGATTTTTGTCCCTGGGAGAAGTTCCGGAGGTAAGTAATGAAATACATGTCGAAGCTAAGCCAATTTAAAACCATTTGCGAACCGGTGTCTTAGTGCTGGCACATCTCGCACTGCATTCCCTCCTCCCCGCACAATATTTATTGTCCAGCGTTTCACTTTTTATACGTTTGTACGCCCATTCCCAAGCACAGTGGGGCAGCCCGGAAAATTGTCGGTGGTAGAGGGTGGGAATTGGCATTTCCCCATGGGATGCTCCTTTTTCCGTCGGGGTGTCTACCTCCGTGTCTATCACACCTCCATAATTCATAATTCTTAGACAGCAAGCCATGCGACAGCTAGGGTGCCCCTCTGCAGATTGCAGTGGTGCCCCACCGAGCTGCATTCTATAGATGCACCGATAACCGAGGGAAAAGCTTTAGCTTATCTTTCGGTTGAAAGAGATGGCGTCAGAATCCGACAGTCGAGCGTCTATCGATAAAGCATAATATCCTTTGCTGGTTCCTGTCGGAATGTAAACAAACTTTTGATATTCTGGCAGTTGGACGTTATGACGCTTGGACATTATGACGCTATGACGTTGCGGTGCGTGGCACTTCACACAGTGCCCAACAGTGAAGAGCGCTGTGGCTGCGACAGAATCTCCAAACGCCAGAATGTCAAAGTGCAAAGCTTTTCCATAATTAAAATGGGATCCTATGGAGCCTTTGGACATTCTGTCGCATTTAGCACTTTGCGCTTTGGTAATTCTGTGGCACCCCAGAGTTTTTTTTAATCTGTCGGGACATTCTGACACTTGGACATCCTGCCCCGGTGCAGTGCTCTGGACTGCGGATACTTGGTTCGAAAGTTCTGCCGATAAATCCTCTCCTAAACTGAAAGTCCAAACGGCACTGGGTGGCAGCTCGGCGCCCGGCTGTCGACGTGAGCATGAAGAGACTGCTCAGAGCAGCGTGACAGTCCACACTCGTCGATAACTCCTCAGCAACTCCCTGATCACTACGGCTTCCGCACATCATTGATCGGAGGCCGTACCATGCAATTCGCCACACCCGGCGGAAGTCACGAGGGCTGCAGGGCGACTATCGGCACATACATGCTGGCTCAGCAGCTCAGCGCGCCCTACCAGGTACCTACTGCAGATACCATATTGTGGTGGTGCACGCTCAGTCCTCACTGCCTGCTAGCAGTGCACTGATAGATCACGGTCTCTATATTCACTGCACACGCTCTGACTATGCACGCTGTTGTCTGGAGCCTTGCTCGGACGTGACTGGCTCTGTCGGGGCGAACAGTCGGGAGTGGGTCGCGCGGCCGCGGAGGTCTATGGTGTCATAACCATAAACCACGGCCCGCGCTCCGCACATGCGACACACGCACAACACATGAGAGCTATTACAAATAAATGTGAGATATTACAGATACCACGTGAGCTGTTACAACTACGGAGCCGTTGGAACGGCTCTCAGCTTTTGGACCAATAAGGGATGGAACACTTGGTAAAAAGTATCACTGTGATGATGTGGAACTCGTAGCCTCTGACATTTGGAAAGTTGATGTCGAACTCGAGCCAAAGTTATAGCCGACAGGTTCAGAGCACAACAGTCGAGGCAGCCAAGCCGTTAACCAAGCCAAGCCCAGCCACCACCAACAGCTAAAGCCACACTCGTATTTGCATAGCTTGAGAATGCTGGATTGGCTTGGCATGCAGCCAGCGAATAGTATAGCCTAGAATGCAGTCAAGACCAGGATATTGCTGTAGGAGAAGAAATTGGAGGGCATGCCGGGGATGGTACGTTAGGGCAGGCGGTGTATGTCGATAACAAGATTCACCCCACGGTGACAGTGTTATCCGGCTCGGAAAATATAATTGTGTGCCAGCTAGACATAATTTCAGAGAAGGTGAGTCACTTAGCTGAGGCGACCAGAATACGTGTATGACGGAAGTAAAAGGTTCTCCCGTGATGCGCAACGCAAGGCTGTTAACCGGTCAGTAACAAAGAGGACTAGTATTTACGAAAAACAACAAGATGATGGACCCCATAAGATAAAATGGTACCGAGTAGCTGGACGTGTCCTGGACCAACTTTGTGAGTGAGTTGTAATAAAGCCAGTTGTGTTAGTCCGTCATATACCAGAAAGAACGAATGTTGGTATAAGATCTGGTGTTATTGTGCTGCACTTACTTGCATGAATCCGCGGTTTCGTCGAAAAGCTAAACGGGAGATGTTTCCTCCAATGGTGTCATAGCGTCGTAAGTATACATGGCATGGACATTCTTGGAGCGAAAACCTGCCAAGAAGATTTATCAGAAATTGTAGACAGTTTGTGAGGATTATATCGAAATGATCGAAGGATTCACACGAAAAAGGTTTCCAATTCAAAGTTCAATGCAATGCAATTTCTCCCATATTTCTGGTGGGTCAAAGCCGTGACAAAACAAATTTCAAGTGGATTGAAGCATTCCAAAGGGGAATTTTGAGCTCCAAACTTTCGCCATTGTTAATACACGGGGACAGTAGAACAACATGAATACTTAAATATACAGCACAAACAAGCGGTGCATTGTCTAATGCTGACATCCCTGCTATCACGGGTCACAGCGACATGAAACGGGCACATTGTGGCAGTGAACTGAACAGTTCACTGTTCAGTTCACTGTTGCGTTCAGTTCGCAATCTCAGTTCAGATTGCGTCGGTTTCATTGTTTTCAACTGCACGTGCCGCGTGACTCGCACAGTTCGCTGAAGGTGTAGAATGACGTGCTGTTCGCGCCATTTTTCACGGTTAGGACTGGAGGTCGGCATCCAGACGACACGATTTCAACCACATGCATTGTACTTGGTTCAATGGTGCATGCATCGACTATAATTCGTCTAGCAAACGTAAATATGGCGGGCCAACAGGTTCGGCGCCATTGTGACAGTAATGGTCAGTCTTCAAGAACTGCTCCAAATGCATACTGATTGTGACGAAGCTGTTTCGAGATTGGCAATGAAATGGCATGCGGATAAGCGGCATTGTGGTCACCACAACACCATCCGAAGTTCCCGTTACCCGTTAGAAAATATGAAAACAATAAGTTCGCAATCCAACTTGCCTTGAGACATTAAAGAAGTATATTTCATGTCATAATCGAACACCTCACAAAGGCATCGATCAGTGGCAGTGATAAACATTAATACCACAACAGGAGGCGTAATTGGAGGGCGTGGCTACGCAAAGTTACGGGACCGGGGAGGGAATGGGAACGGGACGGGGAAATCGGCTGTATAACGGGACCTGGGAGGGAATGGGAACGGGACGGGGAAATCGGCTGTATAACGGGACCGGGGAGGGAATGGGAACGGGACGGGGAAATCGGCTGCGTAACGGGACCGGGGAGGGAATGGGAACGGGACGGGGAAATCGGCTGCGTAACGGGACCGAGTTACGCAGTCGTTGCAGTTCTCCTCCATTATGTCCAGTACGAGGCTTTGGTGCCAGCAAGACATACGGGCCTTGATCATGACGCAGGTAAAGAGGGTGGGGTGTAAATATATGGATCTGTCAACTCCAAACGCACAAGTTCAATTTTGGTGGAACGCTGCAAAGGTACCGGCTTGGGGTGGACCAAAGCTGTTTGAAAGTGAAATGGAATGCAACTGAAATATTTTTGAAAGGTGTGGACTGAGCGTGCCCATGTCATATTGTTCTTATACATTAACGTTCGCGTCTACCTGTGCGAACTGATCATGTCGAAGGCATACTATCATGCCGAAGGCATAGTGTCATGCCGAAGGCATAGTATCATGCCGAAGGCATCCTCCGCAGGAGCAACCCATTTAGGAACGAAACCACACGGGTGGCTTGCTGTACTGTACAGACCAGGTACAGAGAAGCAAAAGCTCGTGCACAAGGTACACGAAAACTGTGCTGTGCAGACCAGGTACAGACAGGGGAACTGAAGCAGGGATATTGATGTGACAGGGCGAACGGAATTGGAGAGTGTGGCAACGCAGAATGAAGGTACCAGTGAACGGCAACGGGACCAGGGAGCGGGAACCGCTGACGGAGCCGGGGAATGGAACAGGGAACGGGAACCGCTGACGGAACCGGGGAATGGAACGGGGAACGGGACCGGGGAACGAGGCAGGGAACGGGACCGGGGTGCTGGACTCGGCAGCTGGATTCGGTGACTGAACAAAGGAGGACAGGGGCCGGGGTACGCATTCCTTTTGGAATTTCTTTAAACTAATTTAGGGTCTTGTTTAAACGCGAATGTATTATAATTATTAATAAGTATGATCATTTCAAACACATGTAATAGTGTCGGGCATTACCAGGTGCAATATGCTGGCAAGGAAAAAGCATGAGAGGTAGTAATTTATGCGCGAAGAGGATGTGGTCAGTGGGAGTGGCGATGGAGTACAGTTCCCTTTCAGCGATCAGTATATCATCACACGTGGCGAAAACTCGAGCCGATTCGTTCTCATCTGTGCTGGTCAGTTGGTTGGTTATTGGTTTTACGACACGTCGACCGTTGAGTCATGGAGCGTCGCCAATCTCTCACGCCGATTGGTCGCGGGCGAAGAGTAGCGACAGGTGAGACTCGAACCCACAACCTTTCGATTGTGAGACGAGCATCTTACCCCTAGACCACTCGTCAGTGGAAAGCACTGCGCACGATGTGCGACTGCATCCGCATCGCTGGCATCGGTGATCAATCTCACTGAATCAACCAGTGACATCGTGGAGCCGGCGCTTCTGACTGGAAGTGAGGACATACAGGCACTGCGAGCTGCACGACAGGCCTACCTCCACCCCGCCGAGGTACCGCTACGCCTCGTGTCGGCAGGATATGAGGATATGAGTTATCTAAAGCCGTGCTCGACAGGGGTGAAATTCCCGATATCTTGGTGGGACCTGGGCCTCATCATCTTTGCCTTGGCCCCACCAACTTCTCTTAACATGGGGACGCGGCAGTCTGTGGAGTGCCGAACGGCGAGTCGGTGTCGCCGGCTCGTCCTGACGACTGCCGGCCGAGGCTCCTGCCACCACAGCGCTTGTGCTATCCGTAGACCAGGGGCGGATCCAGGAGTTGCCATGAGGACACTTTGTCTCTGGAGGGGCGCCTATGGCTGAAAAATTCGATGGATGCAGGGAGAGCCTTCCCGGAGGGGCGCCCATTCCAGGTCGGAGGGGACAACGCAGTCGATGCCCCTTAAGCCCAAATAACCAACCAGGTCGGAGGGGAGCCATTTCCATGGGAGGAGAGGCCATACGCCCCGAGTGCCCCCTCCCCTGTATTCACCCCTGCTGTAGACTGTTCACTTTGTTGTGTGCTTGAAATGCTTTCCTAGCTGTAGTGTCTTGCATTGCTTGTTGTTATGTTGATGGCTGATTCGGGCGTACAAATCAGATGGCGTACAAATGTCTCGAAAAGTGTGTATGTGGGGGACCGCTTTTGAAGTTGATTCTTACCATGCATCGCCACAGCATCAATGTTAATCTTCCATGAAAAGTGGAAGGGGCATGGCCCCCGGGTTCCCCCTGTTCCTACACCCATTATTTTAATTTGAAAATGTAAATAAAGGCATGGTTACGTCACGTTGGTCCAAAGCACCGCCACGTTCTCCTCGGCCTCATGGTCACCACTCGATGTACATCGTGTTTTCACGTCAGTTTTGTGCTGTTATTATAATTAACGACCGTATTATAAATATAGAGTGGAAGGATGCCGTGGGCCGCCGCGGGGCGCCGACAAGCCAAGGCTGGCACCTGATTGGTGGACTCCATGTGTAGCCTCGGGCGGTGGTTCGCCCGACCCGTCGAGTCCAGAGGTTGGAATACACGGTCTCGGTCGAGTCACGCTGACGGTCACGTCATTGGGTGATGTTAAACTGAGGGTGACGTCATGGGTGTCACTTTATGAGGTTCGTTGGTGGGGGAGAAAGTGACCTTTTTGATGGGCAAAGCTGCCCCGAAAGCTGTCGGATGTACGGCAGGGGAGGTTGGACGGCAGGCCTGCAGTCTCGCCGAACTGACGTCAATCGACCTGAGCAAGTCATTCGACGTTGCTGCGGAACAAGTTCTAGTGCATCCCTAACCCATGGAGTCGCCTAGCACTTCATCGTCAGTATTAATATTTTCCCAGTCTTCCTATTGTTTTACTAGTCCTAGCACATTGCAAATGCCTGAAAGGCAAGACAATTCGTTAAGACTGCTTCTCGCTGACGGGTCCGGATATTTTGATCCAGGGGTGTTTCGTCCTGGCGGGCGCCATGTTTCTGGAGGTCTGCCATTGGTCGGGAGAAATTCGAGTGGTGCCCTTGAAACTCCCCACGTGACGTCAATTCCTCTCAGAGGAGTGTCTTTCGCTGACTACCAAATTGGTGGGGCGCATTGGTGCCTCCGAGGGGGGGGGGGCTTCGGCTGGAACATTGGAATCAGGACGTGCAGTTGTGCATTCCAAATGGTGTGACCGGGAGGAGGGGCACATGACCTCAATGCCTCCTCTAGATCAGTCAGTAATGTTTCGGATACAGTTTATCGCAGGGGTTTGGTGGATGGGGGGGGGGGGGGGTGAAGGAGTGCACATATCCAGCCAGCGCTGCTCCATGGATTTTGGATGTGAGGGAAGGAGAGTTTTTAGGTTGACTCCTTCCATCCAATGCCATAGGCATTTAAGATTTGCAAACGTTGGAGACGCACATCCACCTGGCGTCCACCTTGGGAACACGTTCTCATTGGCGACGCCCATGAACCCAACACATGAACCTAAGGCGTTACGAATACGAGAAATTCCTACGTATTTCCTACCTTGCTCTGGTTTGCACGTATATACATGGTTTAACTGCGTGATGTTGCTCTCATAACATAAACAAAGGAAAATAAATGCCAAGTAAGCTATCCTGATTCATACATAGATAAGCTGGGCGGTATGTGGGAGCGCAGGTGCAGTGGCGTCGCCACTGATTTTCTCCGCGGGTACGAGGAGTTTTAGGTCGATTCATTCCATGCAAGTCGAGTTAGGTTGCCCCTTCCTCATGGGCTCATTCGTCATTCCTCATGGCTTCGCGCGAATTGTTTGCACTTGGTATGGACTCTGAAGCGACAACACATGTATTACGACGAACCGTCATCGTAGCTGACCAACCACGCTCCAAGCTGACGAACCGCGCTCCAAGCTGACCAACCGCGCTCCAAGCTGACCAACCGCGCTCCAAGCTGACTAACCGGGCTCCAAGCTGACCAACCGCGCTCCAAGCTGACTAACCGGGCTCCAAGCTGACTAACCGGGCTCCAAGCTGACCAACCGCGCTCCAAGCTGACCAACCGCGCTCCAAGCTGACTAACTGCGCTCCAAGCTGACCAACCGCGCTCCAAGCTGACCAACCGTGATCTGAATCACATCCACAGCAGAGTGCCGCTCACGCCCTTGAACCCTTCCACCTGACACACGGTCTTCGATGCCGGGCAATGCACGGCCGTGAATGGCATGTTTTCACGGCGTCCATCGGTGACGTCATGACCGTACGTCAATGACGTACGGACTGTGACGTGCCACACATTGACAATGGCGGTGCGTGGTCCGATGAGCTGATCAATGTGAATTCGTCGGCTGACAGTCGCCGCAGCAATCACCAGAATTGGTGTTCCTTCCACTTTCAAGCCGGGGAAGCTAGTCGACGCGGCGGCTCGCTCATCTCCTCCGGTGAAGTGGTGTTCGTGAGTGGCAAACTTTGATGAAACGCAAATGAAATGCTTGTCGACGGTGAATCGTTCCCAGCTTGCGCTGGCACACGTCGGTGAGATTTCCTCATTGCCCGCGCCGGTTTGATGTTAAATCGTATGCTGGCGTGGTGGAGAGAAGCGTTTTTGACATCATTGCACAAGTTCCTTCTTTGATTCGCGGAACTAAGCGCTCCAACTTGGAACGACGGCTAATAAGCACGCTGTTTGATGTCAGATGTAATCAAAACTTGTCAACAACTATGCAATCCACCGCTGTCGCCCCCTGGCATGCTGAAATTAGTTTCGACCCGAGAGTGACATACATACACACACACAATATATATATATATATATATATATATATATATATATATATATATATATATATATATATATATATAATCATTCTACAAATTATGTATGCACTTATTTTCATTGTGTAGAGCGTATATATACATGCAACGGCTTTAGTACTTGTTTCATGTACCTCACATCGCAGCCGGCACTTCCTACCCATCCCTGGCTACACACGACTGACGAGCTTGGCTTGTATACCGGAGTTTTGAGTTCAGTTCCAAGGAGGGTTACGTCTTTATTTCTGTTTTCAGCAATGCAGTTCGCCGGATGTAAGGCGTTCGAAATCGCTTTGTCTTTGCATACATGATTCAGGGCATGTTTCCGTAGCACTCGCAAGGCAATTGGCCTATGTCTGATGAGACACGTGCATTTCACTACACTGTCCGTCTGAGACTCATCTGCTCGTTTAGGGCCCCTTTATAGATACATCCCTTTGTATATAACCAGCATAGGCGCCTCCACTGAGTCCAGTCCTCACGTTCTTTATGCCACTGAACATCACCGATTTGGAGTCATCGTGCGCCGCTGAGGGCAGAAAATCAGATGTTGGTGAAAATGACAGGCGACATGACATGACAATGACAAATGACAGGTGACAGGACAAATGACAGGAATGACAGGTGTTACCACTCTGTCGTTATCACTCCTGTGGTGTCATAACGGGAGTCATAGCTACAGGGCGTGAACTTCACGAACACGTTTCTATGCACCAAAATATGCTGGGACGATGCGATTTGCTTCAACATCAGAGTTCAATTTTCCGCACGGTTCCGCATCTGTACCTCACGAAACCTAGATGGATTGAATCAATCTCTTAGCTCATTCTGCGAGAGCAAGTGTTAATGACAATGCTTTTCACTTTAATTGTAGCTTCTAACAGCTAAATTCCTAAGTTCAAGCATATGAAATGCACGAAGAACATACAAGGTAACGCGTGTTGTTTGTCTGTTGGACATGTCGATCCTTGTCAATTGTACATGCACGTCCTGGAAGACTTCGCTGACTTGAAGCGCTGCAGCCACGTGTCAGAGGACTCTTGGACAGTCGTGAGGTCCTGTCAGAGGACTACTGGTTCCAGCAAGACAGTGCACGACCACAGCAGTCGGGGCCTGGCCCGACCACAAACCCGGCGCGCGTGTAAGTGGGGTGGCCTTACTAGCCGGTCCCGGCTCGCCGGGAGCTCGTGCCTCTCCCCACTGGACTACTGGTTCTGGTCCGTGGCTGTGGCAATGTTTGTCAGACAGGGCACCTCCATCCACTGTCGATGAACTAAAGCAGACGGTCCAAGGCTTTGCTAACTGTTGACCGAGAGGAGGCGGTCCGAGCCGCGATAGACAGAGCGGCAGAGCGATAGAGTGCGTTCGCCTTGACGTGGCGGCTGTGGAGGCCCTGGGCCGAGAAGCGAGTCAACATCCATCGATAAAAAAACATAAGTGTCCCCATTTGCTGTGCATACCGATTTTGCTCGAAGAAAGCTTCCATGATATTTACACCGTTTTTAAAATGAGCTTCAAGTGAAAAGCCCTGTAGTTTAAAGGTCAGCCTGATCATCCGTTAGTTACATCTTTTCTGGAGGCTGGACGATACACATTGTCCACGATTTTATCTGGTCTTGAATGTGTGCTCTTGACATATTGAATAGACTAAAATGAAACTGGATGCATGGTTAATTAACCTTTAATCAGCACGCTCATAAGGTTGTGCGACAGCGACATCAACAGGAATTTGAAGCGCACGGATTCGCCAGATCGATATCTTGGGATTTTTGTTTCGTGGAGTGGATGGTAACGGACGGAGAACCAACATCTCTGATGACGTCGAACACTTTGGCAATGTCATCGGAAGAAGTGTGGGCCAATGATGCTGATGAATGGATATTGGATCTGCTAGCAAGCTTGTGATGGTACATATGATAATAATACAGTATGTTTACACAGATGCATGGTGTGGACTTTGATGGAAATGAATCCAGGAAGTCAAAAGGATGTATGCAGGAGGTCAAAGTAGGTTCCTGACGGGCGTCGTTTTCCGCGAAAATTTCGGAATTCCTTGGCGCTGGGCCAGAGAGTGACTCGAACCTCTGACTTGCAGGGTCTAGCAGAGAGTGATGTGACGCTGGCTGTCGTGATGTGGCATCTTGTGGCTCTTCTTTTCTGCTGCCTGCTTCACAAAGGTGAGTTGCCACCACATTGCTGATAAGTTGGTTCTACTTGCTGATGGCCCTATTCCGGTGGTGTTCTCTCATGATGTACGTAGGTTGTACTTTATTATGCTTCTGTCATTCAATGAACATCGTCATTTATAACAAATATTTCATCCACGATCAGCTTTTAGAAGGATCTAGAGAACTAATCTGTAATGGGTTCCAAACTTCCAGGGGCTCGGACAGCTTTTTTCTTCTTCAGCAGTTCATCATTGTGTTGTTCATGGTGCACCATCACTTTCTCAAACGTCACCTCTGTTTACATATAATACATGGATGTGGTAGGGAACATCATCCCAAATGTGATTTCTTCCGCAATGAAAACAGCCCTGCTCGCCATGATTTTCTCGATCAACCAGCGTGGAGACCAGCCAAGCTGGCGCTAGATAAGGAAAGTCCAGGTAAGTTGAGCCAATTTTTACTTCAGAGGGCCTTGGGCGCATGTAGTGACACAGTTTGATTATTTGTGTTCACATTCTGAAAGGATGATCTTTTGGGCAGGCACAAATGATTCGGTGAAAGATTATTTTCAAACGATGATAAATCAGTGAAATTCTTAGTTGCTCTGACGTATGGTCCTTGTCTAAATGTACACCAGGCGTGGGGTAAGAGTTGATCCTAGTGGTGGAGTAAGTTGATCACACGCTTTATTTATGTAAACAAATGCTGTGACGACTACTGGGGAGTGTTACTTTTAGTGTTACAGGCTTTTTATGGTCACTTATTGTCATCTCCTACGTGTTCTGGTGGAAAGGCATGAAGCTGTCAGAAAATACCACGTAATATACTTCTACCTAGATTTTCACCGCCTGTTTATCTAGTATTGCCACACTATAACTCATAACATAGCAATCTGCTCAACGCCAATAGGCTGAACAACCATTTTATGCCAATTTATGTCATGTTTCATGACAAAACCATCAGCATAGCTCACCTTTCCGCGGTCGCTATTGCTCAACTATCCCCATACCCACCTCACTTCAAATAAAATATGGCTGCCCATCTTATCATCCCACGCCAACGTGGATTGGGTGGATTTCAAGACAAAGTACATGCCATTATTATTGTGTACCATGATCCTAAGCCAGCCTATCTGTGATGAGCTAAGGAAAAGAAAAGCATTTCCAAGTCAAGAAAAAATAACTTCAGACGTAAAGAAAACATTTTTGTTCAAAGCTCACCAGATATTTACCTCTCCCGGCCCTCCGTCCAACCAAAAGTGGAGACTTCCAAAAGTGTCGACAGGTAGCCTATAGGTTCTCACGACACCAAATGAGATGAGATAATGGAAGTGGCTTAACTTACCTGGAGGCTCAACTAACCTCACTTTCCCATACTCGACGGTGACCTCCCTCTCGCCCTTCTTTGTGCATCATTGGTCACTAATCCGTCATGTCCACCACTGCCCTCCCACCCCACCACTAATGATGACAAGGGCCTGGAGAAGCAGAGGCCTTGCAGTCGTCAGCACTTGCTGGAAGCAGGTTAATAAGAAGAACATTACGAGAAGGCCAATTTCACTTTCTTCGTCATAAAAACGTTACAATTTGCATACCGTGAATGATGCCATCGCCGGAAGGGCTGCGACGGGCAGATCGCCGCCGACTTATCGGACAATTTTACGCGGCCAACTCCCACAAAGGGAAGTCGTATACCGTAGATCACATTTTGAAGATGAATGCAGCAAGAAGTGCGGTCCACGCCATGGTGAATAGGTGTGACGAAGGCACTCCGCTACCAGAAAAGCTGAAGCGGCCACGCACCATGCACATGACACTAGGAAGGCCATATCCCTAAAACGGCGCGTGGAGCAGAAAACGTGTAGGGCAAAAAGACTCGTAGCATGAAACTATGGTGCGAGCCAGCCGTATATGTCAAACGTTACGCAGAGTAGGACTGGGCTGAGAGAAGAGGCGAGGAGAAAAAGCTCCGGCAGCTACGGAGGACCAAACTTTACGCCAAAAGAGTGCGTGATGTTAATGCGTGAACCTCAGCAAGAGATGTATGCGACCTAAAAAAAAAGTGCACTGCCATTATCGTTGACGAGTCATCCTCTCCATTCGAGAGCCTTAAGGCAGAAACTAATCGGGATTCAAAAGACAGAGGGAAGTTTCAAAGACATTCAGCCATGCTATTCAGATTCTAGGACAAATGTACGTAAGGACAAATGTACGTATGGCAAATGTACGTAAGCAATTGTACGTATGCGCAAAAGTACGTATGACAGATGTACGTAAGTGCAGATGTACGAAAGTGCAAAAGTACGTATGGCAATTGTACGTATGACAGATGTACGTAAGAGCAAATGTACTTGTGGTAAAAGTACGTAAGCAAAGGTGCGTAAGCGCAAATGTACGCAGCGCAAAAGTACGTGAGCGCAAATGTACGTATGCCCGAATGTACGTAAGCTTAAATGTACGTAAGGGCAAATGTTCGTAGAAGCAAATGTACGTATGCGCAAATGTACGTGAGCGCAAATGTACGTATGCGCAGATGTACGTAAGCGTAAAAGTACGTAAGCGCAAATGTACGTAAGCGCAAATGTAATATGTGCAAATGTACGCAAGCGCAAATGTTCGTATGCGCAAATGTACGTAAGCTCAAATGTACTATGCGCAAATGTATGTAAGCGCAAACGTACGTATGCGCAACTGTACGTATGCGTACATTTGCGCTTGCGTACATCTGTAATTGCAAATGTACGTAAGCGTAAAAGCGATAACCGGACAGATGTACGTAAAGCAAATTTACGTATGGCAAATGTACGTAAAGAAAATGTACGTATGGCAAATGTACGTATGCAAATGTACGTAAGCAAATGTGCGTAAGTGCAAATGTACGCGTGCCAAATGTACTTAAGCGCAAAAGTACGTAAGCGCAAATGTACGTATGCGACAATGTATGCACATTTACGCATACGTACCTTTGCGCTTACCCACTTTTGGGCATGCGTACATTTGCGCATACGTACATTTACGTTTACATATATTTACACTTACGTACATTTGTGCTTACGTACATTTGCGCATACGTACATTTACGTATGCGTACTTTTGTGCTTACGTATATTTTCGCTACGTACATTTGCGCATACGTACATTTGCGCTTCCGTACATTTGTGCATACGTACTTTTTCGCTTACGTACATTTGCGCATACGTACTTTTGCGCATACGTACTTTTGCGCTTACATACATTTGCGCTTACGTACATTTGTGCATACGTACTTTTGCGCTTACGTGCATTTGAGCTTACGCACATTTGCGCATACGTACTTTTGCGCTTACGTACATTTGCGCATACGTACATTTGCCATACGCACATTTGCGCTTACGTACATTTGCCATACGTACATCTGCGCTTACGTAAATTTACTTACGTACGTGCATTTACTTACGCACATTTGCGCGTACGTACATCTGTTATATGCACATTTGCTTTACGTACGTACGTCGTCCATACGTAAGTATACGTACGTCGTCCATACGTACGTCCGGTTACCACTATTCAAAGACAAAGCTAGCCATGCTGGATAACCCGAGTGATCATTTTACAGCAGTCCACAACTCCCGGGAAAAGTGGTGGTTTGGCTAGCCATATCCAGCGGAGGAGCAAGCCACCAAACATCTAAAGAAGAACCATTACCGGCAAGACGTGCAGGGAACAGGGTATTCCTCTGTTGAAGAACTTCATGGAAGAAAACAGTCATCTTCAGGCCGACTTTGGCTGCAGCGCACTGCAAAGTCCACACAAGAAGAGCAGGCGCGAATGAAGTTCCCCATAGTGCCAGGTGCCGATAATCTGCTCACAGCCTCCGAACTTCGACGGATTGAAAAGTTCTGAGCGCTACTCAAGAGGAGGTTTAGAGAAATGGCTGGAGTGTGGAGAATCCAGCTCGACAGAAGCGCAGAGTCTCCGGGAAACCGAAGACCTTCGACTCGAAGTTTCCCAGGGATTAATGGAGCACATGGAGACAAATTTGCGCTGCGTAGCCCACTACGAAGATGGTGAGCTTTGTCGTGTGTCAAAATCTGAAAATCAAAGCATGCCAATGAACAATTCGGACCATAGGTTGAAGGTTATTATTGTGGCGTACGTGATAGTACATGCATTTAGATTGCGCCGATATTTTTCGCTATCACCCTTTACGTTCCACCTATGTAATAACTTTGCATTTCCTAGAATAGCAACAAATTTGTCCTAGCAATATTCTGAACCCTTTCAGTTCTACAATTCGTTGATTGTCACAACATCGGATGTTGAGATGTAAGCGACATATCGGGTCTTCCATTCCCTGGTGATTCCATTCCACTCCATGCCATTCCCTTCCATTCACTGGTGAATAACAAAACAATGGATGCCAGGTTGATAGTTTAGGTGGCGTTGGGGGACGGTAACCAGGTCCAGACGTATCACGTATATGTGAACCTCTTTAAGGTATCGGTGTCGGTGAAGGTTTCAGTCCTCGCCCGAGATATTTGAATCCAGGATGACTGCTTGGACTATTCCTCGTGGCTCAATTAATGTTCTCTTCGAAGTGAAAAATCATGTCAGAGCTATGATCAGTCATGAAAGGAGAGAAACCTCGAGGTATATGCTAACTAAATTCTTCCCAAGCCTCGGCCTTGTACTCGTAATTGGGTTATCTGGAGGTCCGGATGATTTTTTTGTATAAAAAAAGTATGGGGACATTCTGAAAGTTCCAAATTTCTTCCCAACATTTACCTCCCCCTGCCGTGAGACTGTGGGGGGAGGGCGCCCCTGACATTTGAGGCCCTTCCCATTTTCCCTATCCGGAAATGCACAGGAAGAAAAGGTGAGCAAGGAGACCGACGGGACAGAAGACCCATGCTGTCAAGGAGGCCCCAGACTGGCAACGAGGCCCCCAGGAAATCTGATCCGGTCCCTATAAAGACATATGACAGAGATTTGAAGGACGAAAAGGATGCCACCGAGACGGGAAAGAAGTCACCCAGGTTAGACAAGAAGGCTTCCGATTGACGACAGGATATTCTTAATTTGGAAAACGAGGCCGACAAGATGGAAGAGGCGTCCCCTACATTAAAAATGTAAGGACATAGGATAGGAGATATTTCCCGGGACGCACGAGGAGGCCCCAATATGGGTAAGCAGGTCTTCACAGGAATGAAAGAAAGCCAGAGACCAGCCAGATGAGTTGCATATTTTGGGAGAGGATCTTCCCTAGTGGAGAAGATTTGGGACCAGGACTCAAAAGCACCCTGATAAGAGGATAATGAGGCTCGAAACACAGATGAGGAGGCCTCCAAGACGTGAAAGGAGGCCTCCTAATTTTAAAAAGGAGTCACCTAGGAGAGGATAGGAAGCCCCAGAAATCAAGAGAGGGACAAAATGGCACAGAGGCCCTCAGGATTGCAAAGGAGGCCCCAAGACGGTCAGGGAGGCCTCATAAAATGAGAGGATGCCCTAAAATGGAAGAGAAAAGGATGATCCCGAGACGTAGCAGGAGGCACCTAATTCGGAAGAGGACGCCACAACACTGGAAATAAGGACACATTATGAATGAGGAGGCCCCTAAAGTAGAAGAGGAAGGCCATCGGATAAGAGAGATGGCTCCCGGGCGGAAAAGAAGGCCACTAGACGGGTAGGAAGGTTCCCAGGAAATGACAAGGCCACTGAGATAGGAAAGGATGCATGTAATTTGGAAGAGGAGGCACCTGGGAGAAACAGAGGAGTCAACGAGGGGATAAGAGGAGTAAACGAGGAGATAAGAGGCCACCTTTAAGATGAGCAAAGCTCGAATCAAAACACAGAGCAGAAGCCCCCCACCCAAGACGTGAGAGGAGGCCCCTAATCTGCAAAAGTAGGCATCTAGAAGATAAAAGAATGTCCTTGCAGTACCCAAAAGAATCCCCGAAAGACGGGTTAGGAGGCCACCAGGACCGAATGAGGTCCCGAAGACCGGTAAGGAGGTCCCAGGAAATGAGAAAAGACCCCTAAGATTGGAGTGGTAGCCTGTACAATAGCTGCGCTTATAGGTGGAACCTACTGAGGTTCCAAAAATTGAAGCCTCCCCGCCCCCTTAAGACGGGTGAGACGTCGCCAGGACAAAGGAGGTCCCCGAGGAGTGGAAGGAGGCCTATAATTTGGAAGAGGAGACTACAGGCCATGGTAAAAGGCCCCCCAGGTTGTAAGAGGGGCCCTCAAAGACAGGAGATTGGAGACCAAGACCATGGAATGCATTGACGCCTTGGCAGGGTGGAGAATCGTTTTCAAAGTTGGCATGACTGAGGCGGTGGGTGACCAAAGCAAGTCTTTCCAAGGTGCACCCCCATTTTTTCAAAACTGTCTGGATTTACCCCCCCCCCCCAGTTTTTGCAGCTTCCACAAAACATCAACACAACGTAATAAATATCATGCTGCCGCTTCTGACCTTTCATGTGCTCTTTTCAGGCCTTCGGGGGATTTTTTCCTCTTGCAGATACAGTGCACAGGAAAAGTAATGGTACCATAGCTTGAACGACGTCAAACTGTCTTGTATCTAGAAAACTAATTAAGATACCCTAGAAAACATTTTCCACGACAAAGCGCATGGCAATTTCGCGTCATTATGCAATGGATTCACGTCTTATGCTCTCGTGTTTTTTTTTGTAATTCCGCAAAACATGGATTTTTGCTTCCCCCGAAACGCTCGAGTCGTGTTTGTCTGAGCGCGGATCTGTCTGCTCCGCGCAATTTCGAATATTTCTTTAGTATGTAGTATAGAAACTTGGTGCGGCTGGATTTAAACGCTTTAAAAACACCTAAGCTGTATCCTATGCCCCTATAGATCCAGGGGCGGAACAACGGAATTTATTGAGGGCACTTGTCGGAGGGACGCCACTGACCTATATAACGTTCCGCGTGCTCTATCTATCCTGTGAGCCATTAATGAATGCATTAGTGTAGGAAAAACTCTCTAAGTGCCGGAATGTGCTGGACCACATTGCAGCACGATGCAAGAAATGGGGATTCACCCTGTCTGCAAAGAAATTGGTCACAGTCGAACACACCCATCCCATAAAACGCCCACTCTCATTACGTCAATTCGCATCGATGGCACAGAGCAGCCGAGCAAGCGAAAATCGTAGTTACTTAGGAGTTATTATGGATCAGAGTCTAATATGCAACGCACATCACTAACATCACACATGATGCACGCAGAGCACGGATCTCCCTCTTGCGCCGGTGGTGAATTGGCTAGGGGCTGGGGACTAGGGGACAAATCCCGGGGTGGGATCAAGGGGTGTGGGCTCAAGTGTTACGGTTATGCATGTATGGCCGGTGCAACATCAATCACAATATTGGTGTTGCCATGCAAAAACAATATTGTGAAGGCCTTCCCAATGGTCACCCCATAGTCGTATCCACGTCCTGTATCTGCAGACGGCACCACATTCTGCCTAAAGAAACAGACAACTCTTGCTCGATATATCGGGTACAGCGGGCTTTTTCATGAATGCGGAGGCCTATGCATTCGGTTTCTGCCAGTGCAATACCAATCACTTCCATGGCTTAGCGTTCCGTTCACGCCGGCACGTGAATGCAATGCGATTGGATCAGACGGCATCACCGATAACTCCGCGAAGCCTCTGCTCTCGCCGGCCCGGACGAACTGCCGCTCGGCCATTGTTGGATTGAAGCATGGTTAAGGGGACGGAAACAAAGGGTAATGTTATGTCGATGTAAATCTGAATGAAAGGATGTTCTGAATGGAGTGCCACAGGCTCTGTTCTAGGTCCACTTCTCTTTGTGAACAACTTTCTCTTTCAACATCTTTGTGAACAACTTTGAGGCTGGGCTGAGGAATAGTGTGTTCAAATTTGCTGATGACTTCAAGTTGGTGGAAGGAGCTAGCAGTATTGACCAATCTAGTAATATTGAACTAGACGTGGAGGACTGAAAAAATGGCATATGTCTTTCAACTATGCAAAGTGTAAGGTTATGCATCCGGGATGTGGAGGTAAATCTTTCGGATATACAATTGGAGGTAGGGCACTGGATGTTAGACGAAGAAGAGACTTAGGTGTGTTGGTTTCAAATGACCTTAGAGGAAAAAACAATATACCACAGCTAGGAACAAGACAATCCGAATGTTGGGAAGCATTAAGATGAGTGTGAGGTATAAAAGCAAGGAAGTCATGAAAATAAAACTGTTAAAAACTTAGCCTGTGTGCGACCATACTTGGAATGTTATGTATAGGCATGGAGCCTTACTTAGAAAGGGATATATGCCAGAAAGAGTGCAGCGCAAGCGCAAAGCCACCAGACTCATCAGCGAACTAGGTGACTTCGAAAATGGAGAAAGGCTTATGACCTTAGATAAATACTCACTCAAGTATAGGGATTATGGGGTGATATGATTGAAATGCATAAAATCGTTAAAGGGTTTGATAAGGTAAATCTGAATGATGATCTTCTATTTAAAGTATCACATAGGGGTCATCAATTCAGATCGGACAAGTCAAGGTGTGGAGGACAGTTCAGCGCCAACAGGTTTTAGGGAAATGGTAGTTGATCAATGGAATAGGGTCTGCCTGCTGATGTGGGGAGTCCATCATTGAAGGAATTAAAAAATATGGTGAACAGTTTTTTGGTTGAGAATCTTGTTCTTGAGTTCTAATTTGTGGTGGATGTGATGAGATTTGTGCTAGTAGGTGTACACAGTGCAGGCCCCTTCAAGCAGGAATGGATGGAGTTGAACATGATTGATGGGGCACTTGATCAACGCGTGACTGTGACTAAGCCTTCATCTAAGGGTAGGATCCTGGTCTCCCAACCGAAATGTTGAGGGTCCAAGTCCCACCTGTCTCTGCTCTTCGCCCGCAGCCAATACATATGATATTGGCGACGCTATGTGGGACCAAAGCAGTCGACGCGTCGTATAAAATCAATAACCAACCAGCATCCGTGCGCTGGCAGACACCGCTCCAAGCCGCAGATAGGAAAATAGTATTCAGCTATGCAAAGCAACAGGTGGACGCATCCTTGAATAGCATCATCTCCAGCACCATTTCGGCGTCACTGAGATAAATTTTATTTGTCAAAGCCGGTAGCAGCTATAGCACAACAGCAGCTGCAGAGCACTTGTCAATACACGTACCACGTGTACGTGGTACGTGGTACACGTACACGTATAATACACGTACAATACACGTACACGTGGCATAGTAGAGAACGAAGACATTCTTCCCTTCTTGTTTTCAGGAAGCAACAGCCGTGCCGCCACCACATTACAGTTGAATCCATGCAAAACGGTCAAGGTTCCATGCGGTGACCGAACGAGAATTTTGGTTAACCGAATCGCATTGGAGAATAAATGCCAACACGCTCTGTGCTTTGCTACCTGTGCGTTTTGACACCCCAGAGGCGAGTAGCAGAGCGCGTCTGCAGGTTTCAAACACGACTATGCCATGCAATCTACTTATAAAACAACATATAAGCGCTGTCTGCTAGCCGTCTCCGGGGTGTCAAAATTGCAGATATAGTAAAAACATGGAGCGTGTGCGACATATAGGCGTGTTTTGAAACGCGACATAGGCGTATGTTGAAGCACGACGTATGCGTGTTTTGCTCTGAGCCTCGTGTGCCTCTGGGCTGTCAAAATTGCACATTCAAACGGGATAACAGTTCTACCAGCGCAACAAAAAATAAATAAATAGCACGCGTTTACACATGTTTCCACTGTCAGGAACCCTGCGCGGTGTGGACAGCAAGGCCTCCCCCCCCCAGTCTCACGGCAGGGGGGCGACTGACCCCCCCCCGGTGGCGAATTCCCCGCACCGAAGTCAGTGGTGGGTAGCATGGATGTAGCCGATGGATGTAGCCGATGCACAGTCCACACAGGATCACCTCGTCCCTCCTAGTTCTGCGATACCACGATGACCAATCTCCGAGGCGTAGTTTATTTCTGTGTGGCTTGTTATTAATCTCTGCATCCCAGTTGCCATGCCACTTGGCAAGCATATCTGTTGAGATCTTCGAGATATGGTCTCGGGCTAGAAGTGGGAAAGTGCATCTTCGGGGTTTCTGGGCTACCAATTTCTCTGGGGAATCAGCGCGTTCATTTACAAATACTCCGTTATATCTTGGAATCCAGCATAAACGTGCGGTCGTCCCATCTCCATCCAGAGTAGCAAGACGTGTTAGGATGTCAAGTGGCGGCGTGTCTGATTATACTATTTTATATAATCCCATCAGTAACAAGGTATTGCTAATATAATCGGATAGCATCAAATCAAACATCCAGCGAAATATCGATTCAGAAAGCGCTTTGCTTATTGTAACCAGCTCCGACCTGTACACTGAGGAATACGCAGGAAAGGTAATCTAGCATCGGTATCTATAAAGGTAATCATAGGTAATCATTTAGCATACGTACAACCAGGGGCGTCGTCACCGGGGGGGTCAGTCGCCCCCCCTGCCGTGAGACTGGGGGGGGGGGCGCCGCCCCCTGAAATTTGAGGAGGCCCCTATCCGGAAATACACAGGAAAAAGGTGAGCAAGGAGGCCGACGAGACAGAAGATCATGCTGTCAAGGAGGCCCCCAAGACTGGCAACGAGGCTCCCGGGATATCTAATCAGGTCCCTATAAGATACGTAGGACAGAGTTTGGGAGGAGTCCTCCAGCACGAAAAGGATGCCACCGAGACGGGCAGGAAGCCACCCATGTTAGACAAGAACGTTTCCAATGGGTGGCAGGATATTCTTAATTTGGAAAACGAGGCCCCCAAAGATGGAAGAGGAGACCCCTACAATAGAAAATAATGAATCATAGGAGATATTTATCCGGGCCCAAGAGGGAGCCCCAAGATGGGTAGGAAGGTCTCCGCAGGAATGAGAGAAGGCCACTGAGACCAGCCAGATGAGGCCCATATTTTGGAAGAGGAGGACCCTAGGAGAGAAGATTTGGGACTATGACACAAAAGCACCCTGCTAAGAGGATAATAAGGCTCCAAACACAGGTGAGGAGGCCTCCAAGACGTGAGAGGAAGCCACTAATTTGAAAAAGGAGTCACCTAGGAGAGGATGTGAGGCCCCAGAGATCAAGACAGTGACAACAATTGGCACTAAGGCCCCTAGGATTGCAAAGGAGGCCCCCATGACTGCAAAGGAGAACCCCAGGATTGCAAAGGAGGCCCCCAGGATTGCAAAGGAGGCCCCAATACGGGAAGGGAGGCCCCAGAAAATGAGAGGAGGTCCTAAGACGGAAGAGAAAACCAATGGATATGAAATGAGGTTTCGGAGACGCAAAAACAGCCCCCAAAACGGGTAAGGTTCCACCAAGACAGGAAAGGATGATCCAGAAACGTGACAGGGGGCACCTAATTCGGAAGAGGACGACACAATATTTGAAATGAGACCCCATGATGAACAAGGAAGCGCCTAAAATAGAAGAGAAAGGCCATTAGATAAGAGGGATGTCTGCCAGGCGAGAAAGAAGGCTCCAAGACCGGTAAGAAGGTCCCCAGAAAATGACAAGGCAACTGAGATAGGACAGGTTGCTTGTAATTTGAAAGAGGAGGAACCTGGGAGAGAAGAGGAGCCCACCGGGAGATAAGAGGCCGTCCTTAAAATATGAAAAGATCGAATCAAAACGCAGAGCAGGAGGCCCCCAAGACTTGAGAGGAGGCCTCTAACTTGAAAAAGAAGGTCTCTAGAAGAAAAAAGAAGGCCCCTGCCGGATTCGAGAGGAGTCCCTCAAGACTGAATAGGAGGTCTCCAGGGCCGAATGAGACCCCGAAGACCGGAGGAGTTCCCAGGAAATGAGAGGAGGCCCTTAGGATGGAGTGGTAGCAGGTATGGAAGGAGGTGAGGTTTCCAAAATTGATGATACCTTCAAGACGGGTAGGCTTTGCCAGTACAAAGGAGGAGACCCACGAGGCGTGACAGGAGGCACCTAATTTGGCAGAGAATGCCCCTGGAACACGACAGGAAGCCCCATGCCATGTTAAAGGGGCCCCAGGATGTAGGAGGAGGCCCTCCAAGCCGGGAGAGGAGGGCCATTGAATATGGAGTAGGGTAGGACACACGAGGAGACATCCGAAACCGGTAAAGATCCTCCAGGAAATGCGACGAGACCCCTAAAACGCGAGAGGAGGCCTATAATTTTGAAGAAGCCCGTAATAAATTGTAGGAGTCGTGCCGGGGTACTTGACAATCACGACATGGGCCCAAAAAGAGCCGGCCGTGGCCCCTGAAAATCACGCTGAGCCTGGGGGTACCAAAAAGTAACGCCCGGACCATGAAAATCACGCTAGGGGCACGACAGGTCGTACCGTTCCCCAACAGTCTCATTGGGACACAATTGAGGCCGGGGAAACGAAAAACAATCCGGACATGGATAATCACTCTGGGGCCCAACAATGACGCCAAAAGGCTCCAAAACGTATTGGACGCCCAAAAAGTGTCGAGGTCACTAAAACTCGCGCTAGGGATCCAAGCAAATGACGTCGGGACACCAAAGATTATATTGGACTCAAAAAAAGTCGCGTCGCAGCCCTTGAAAATCACACTGGGGGCTCAAAAGGTCGCGCCGGGACCCCACAAGTTGCAGCTGTCCTAACAAATCAATTCTCAATCGAAATGTCACTCTGCGGCCTCAAAAATCGGGTCAGTCCCCCCAAAACCTGTTGGGCACCAGAAAAAACGTGTCAGGGCATCGATTTAAAAAAAGCACCGGGAAACAGAAGAATCGTACCGGGACCGAAAAATATCACATAAGGACCTTTAAAAACATAGAACTCGATGTCCAAAAGTTCACACCGAGACTCGATCGAATCGACCCCAGCACCGGCAAATTAAAAAGAGGTCCGGAAAATATTACCCGGAGGGCTTTTACACTTCGAAAGGTGCCATCGGCTGAAAAAAAAACTCCTTCGGTGGCCGCAGTGGCAAATGAAAGGGGCAAATGCCCCTCCCTCCTAAGAGGGATAAGCTCCCAAGAATCGTGCCGGGGCCCCAAAAAGTCGCTCGGTCGGTCGCGTCGGTTCATCAGAATTCGCGCAGGGGCTCCGAATAAATACCGCGGGGCAGAAAACTCGCTCCGAGGCCCGAAAATCTGCAACAGGATCTGCCAAGATCGTTGGGATCACATCAAAGTACAACGCGCCCCGCAAACTCGAACCGGTTCCCCAAAATATCGCGCTCTGGACCCACAATTCCCATCGGTAGTCCCAAAAATTTGGTCTGGGCATCAAACATTCACGTCGGGGCTTCCAAAAATTGGCATCTAGGGCCCCACATAAACACAGTGTGACCCCAAAAATCGCATCGGTATGCCAGAAAAAATCAAGCCGGAGCCTTCCAAAATAAGGATGGATTCCAAGAATAACTGTCGGGTCAGGAAAATGGCTCTGGAGCACCGAACATATAATCAGATGCCTTCACAAATCGCGTACGGCCCAGAAAAACATGCCGGAGCACGAAAAATATATAGGTGAGATGCAAAAACATGGCGCCAGAGGCTCGAAGAATCATACCGGGATTCGGACTTTAAAGAAAATGTAGAGGAGATCCACAAAAATCGTGTTGAGCCCAGAACATTGGCGTTGGGTTCCCGGAACCACGCGCCTGGGCGCGAGAAGTCGCGCTGGGACCCAGATCGTACCGAAGTCCCAAAATTGTACTGGGACCCACAAATGTGCGTCAGAAGCCCCAAATAAACAGCGGGACCCTAAGAGCACAACGGGGGCCGAAAGTGCAACTGGCCCTCCAAAGCGCGCAGTCTCGCAAAAAGCGACAGGGCCTTAAAACATGCGTTGCAGCCCTAAATAAACATACGGGGAGCTCTAAAAAAAATACAGCTCTCCAGGCACACCGGGGCCATGCGACCGCACAAGGACCTGAAAAAGAGGCTGGAGCCGCAAAAAGCAGCATGGTCCCAAAAGTAACAAAAAGACCGAGCACTAATTAAACACATCGGGATTTTGAAAGCGCCCCGACACCTAAAAAATTGCAACAAACCCTAAAACGAGCAGGGGTTTCGAAAATATGTTGGGCCCCTAACAAAAATGGATTGGAGCCCTAAGACACATCCGTAGACGAGGAGAGACGAAACGGGTCCAAAAAAGAACACTGAGGCAGGGCCTCGGTTCGGTAGCCAATCTGGGAGAATATTTAATAATAAAAAAAATATGAGGTGCATCAAAGCTCAGCGGGTATCCGTAATTCTTAACCAGCATAACATGTTGGAAGTAGGGAAGTAATGATCGAATTTAATTAATCGAATTTTCGCAGGGAACGTCCACACGAAGCATTCCAACACGTCAAATATGGCGCAAGTCTATCATGTGGCAGCAATTAGCAAAACGTAGGAGGCCTAGCAGAAACCGTAGCATCGCACGAAGTGTGCCGAATGCACCGAATGCGCAAGATGGGTGTGCAATTGCATGTGCACGAACGTTGGCTTCGTGGCGACCGGGCGCTATGAACTGGAATATCTGAAGGTGGGAAATTTTACATTTCAAAGTGATTTGTATAGGTGTAATTTCAGCAGTGTGAGGTGACTTATGAATGGATACCAAAAGAAAACATTCGAACAGGGTGGGGGAGTTAGGGTTGAAATCCGACGAATCAGAAACGATAGTGGTAGATTAGGCCCCTTCATAGGATAATTCAGTTGGTCACTAATTTTTGTATTCAAAAAGGTTCCTTTTGACAAAATAGTGGTCGAAATCCGAGGACTTTTTAATGGGGTAGGAGGACCCCTCCAAATACGTTTCCCCCTCCCCCTTGACGCAAATATCGGAGCGCCACTGGCCTCCCAATAATTTTCAGAAACATACGCCCATGGGGCAAATCCAAGATTGAGGGGGCAAATTCCCCCTCACAAGCATACAAAACAACACCGATGCCCCATACAAAATGGGAGGAGTTATGTTTTTAAACTCATTTTCTATGAGTACAGTCTTCTATGAGTACAGCCTGCATGACTAGAGCTACCCAGCTTCAATACCTTCTCAACGACGTCATTTACTAAACGGTACAGCACAACGAAAACAATGGGTGTGACGGCGTGGAATTTGTAGGTTTTGCCTTATTTATGCATTGTCATTGTGGCATTGTTGCATTGTCATTTATGCTATGTTGTTCAATGCTCGTTCTTGCCGTGAATTTATTCGCTGAGGATTTATTATTTTAGCTTGTGTGCCAGGTGCCTTGCAGCCAGCGTCAATTGTTATATAAATAAATAAATCCCTAAGATGGCGATCAGAAAACCAATTCAATCCACTTCTCGTTGTCACCTTCGCGAAATTGTCGTCCTAGGACTGAGCAATTATCGTTTAAGCTTGCTTATGACATCAAGCTGGTGGGAATAACTAACAGTAGTGATGAATCTGGCTATATTCAGTTAGACTTTGTGGACATAGAAGTGGGTTGATCAATGGGAGGTATCTTTAAGATATGTTCAGCACCTGCCCCGCCAGCTCGCTGGAATCTAGAGGCCAGCGGGAATATTTTTCTGGCCGAGAAAGCATTAGCCATTAAGACATTGGTTTGTTTTGGCACTTAAGTATTTATCCTCATTTACTTATTTATACCCTGGTATGGCTCAGTTCTCAGCGAAAAAAAATGAGTATTGCTATTGCGTTTTGCGTAAATGAAGCACCATGCCAAGAACAAACAAGACATCAATATGAAATCATGTTTCCCATTCTTGAACCATACCAAGAGCCTAAAAATCAATAGGAGCCCCTGTTCGGGGAGCAGGAGGTCCCCTTTCAGCATTGAGGAAATACCCCCCTGGAAGTATTTCGTGGCGACACCACTGGATACAACATACAAAAGCACGCTCCGGCGTCATTCCCTGACCCATCGGTGAAAAGTGCGTTCATGCTCCATATACCTATCGAGGATAAACATACCACAGCATCTGAACAGCTGCGTCCACCACTTCCTCTTGCTCCACCGCGTCATGCGGAACAACTCGGACCTATCACTAGCATTACCGCGAGTGACAGGCCCATCACAGGCTTGACTTGTTGAAGGACCGCGCCATCCCAGTGACGTCGACGGCTACTGGCCAATGGGCTGGCGGCGTGATCACCAGGGTGATCGTCGCGGGCAGTCGATGCTGAGTACATCGATTTCTGGGTGGCAGGTGCGCCCGGCACTGGGCGGCAGAGGTGGGAGAGTCGTCTGCCTCTCGCCCACAGAAAATGTAAATTGAGGAACTGCCGCCTGACATGCTGAACGGTGGTATGTGGTCCTTACTGAAGAATCACACCGTGATACACAAAACAAATGTTGCAGTCTAGCTCAGAGAGTAAGACCAACGTGTCATTGTAGTTCAGCATAAGAAACACGAATGCACGCGGTACTGGATGTCTGCGGGAAAATTTAACAAGACATGGAACAGAAGAAATGGAAGTGGAAGGAAGGAATTTCATCTCCCATTGTTGTTCATTCAGTGACATTTAGCCTACTGGCATAGCATGGATCAATTCGATTTGGGAATGGGAACCAACACTTGACATTCTAGCCGCCATGCTGACATGATGGTGCCCTGTCCTCGGCCGGCTTAGCTTACAAGTGGCAGCTTTTGTGTTGGAGAACATATGGCATGTGTTGAAACAGAAGTAGGTATTTATTATTTGTCCATTTCTGCACAAGTCATCTATGGTTAAGCTTTCACTGACCAGCCAGCTATTTTATTATATGTTGTTTGCTTATCGAACGGAGCAATTCCTAGGTTTATGAAGAATAATGAACATATATTGAAGAATGATATGCTGCAAATAAATGCATTGCAGGACGACATGCTTCCCATGAAATTATTATGAAAAAGAGTTTAGGAATTGTACAAATAATGAATCACAGGAATATTGATCATGGGGCTAGTCAGATATGACTATGACTCATCTCTTGAATGTGTCGGCTTAAATGTATTGCTTCCATGTGTAAATATCTGAAAAGATGATGATAACAACATAGTATGTGTTAGTCATACATAAAACATACGAACTTTATCTCACGGAACTGAGATCAGGTACTGCTAACTGCAAGGATTGTTTAGTCACGGTGAGGCCGGCTTTCCAAAACAAGCAATTGACAAGGCACGTTATACAAATTTACGATTGTATGACATAATGTGCCAGAGTATATGCAGTACAGCAAGTTATATTCCACCTCGATTATTTCCGGAGGACAATTATACCAACGATTGGCCTCCCTTTTCAATTTTCAACTGCAATTTGTGCTATTATTCTACCTGTGCCATTTCCTATGTTGTGGCTCCTGTAAGCTTTTTCTTTGGACATTTTAGGTGGGTCGGCATGTGGTTTCATATATTTGTTGTGGTATCATTGGCTTGCCAAGTAAACAAGTGGTAGATTTAATGGATCGTGATGCAGCTGCAGCTGAAACATTATACTTGAGCAGCCTATTGATGCTGGCTCAGTGAACCAGTTAAAACAACCCACTGGCCAAGTACTGGACAGACAAGCATACCATGCATAGGCGTAGGAACAGGGGGGGGCCGGTGGGGCCATGGCCCCCCCCACTTTTCAAAGTGGTAGGGACCAGCAATGGTAGCTGCCCCCCCCCCCCCATACTTTTCCATAATTGAAAATTAATTGCATGAGAAAACGATAAACTTTGAACAACCAATGACTCAAAATGTGTATACCTGTAACGACATTTTTCGCGGATGCACCCAGGCTGCGGACATTGACTTCTTTTATATGATAATTAAGGTTTCAGTAGCCTTTGTTTCAGCCGCTGATTTTTCCGGAATTATTTGACTTAATACCTAGTGGTTCAAACGAATTTTTGTCGGAACGCACGCTACCCCACCCCTGGCAAGGAAAATAATTTGGCACCTGCGCCCCCCACTTTTTGAAGCGTTCCTACGCCCATGATACCATGTATACCATGTGTAAGCAATTAGTTGTACTGATTCCGAAACATCCATGTCATAAGATTAGGCTGTACATCCCCAATGACCTTTGACTGCCTGGATGCAACTCGTAAGAAGTGAAAGTAGCATCCAATTTTCCAACCACTAGATACCCCTATGTAATAATGCACATTTTGCCTGATATTAGTATTTTGTTCATCTCACGTGTCGTATGGTATCAATGATACAAGCCTGGGTTTGAATATATTTCTGCAGTGAAATCTATGTAAGGCTAGGATGCAACATTCAGGCCACAGCAAACAACAAAAATGCACGTTTTGTCGATATCAACCACGGATTTGCAAGTGTGAATGCTAATTGCCCATGGTTTTTCGTAGTTATCAGCTAATTATCCCCCTCCAAAATGGTGGTACACACTTTTCTGATGTATAGTGATTCTGACTCTCCTGATTCTGTGTTCGTTCTTATAAATGTTCATTTATTTGGCCATTATTTTATACTTGACTAATTTGATAATCACCATATAATTAGTCAGATCTAAACAAAGCACAACAACATGCAACATAAGTGCTTCTTTGATGAATGGATATAGAATGCAGAATATCCTAACCCACTTTTACATTGGATGAATCAGAAATTAATCATGCCTGCCCAAAACTTAATTCGTGTTTGCAGTGGATCATACCTTTCATTGATGCAGTCAAGCCAGATGGGATGGGCAGTAATTATGGTATAATTTTAAAAGGAAAATGTATATCTGAAGGTTTGCTTAAGAGAAGCATCAAACATTTGCTAAGCTAACTGCGCTCTCCCTCCCTCTGCGAGGGGGCAGTGACGGTAACTTGTTGCCTGGGGACAGGGTTAGAAAATAGGCACCATAGGGAACACCAACTTTTGTTGCCAGTATTCGCTACCGTATAATCGTTTTTGCTCATTGGAGAGCAACCTATCGCCGGATGCTTTAAAAAGGACACAACAGCAACCAACTGCTGCACAGAAGGTAAATGTATACCCGCGGTGCGGACGAGACTTGCGACGCTTTTCTGCGTGCAACCGTGACATCACAGTCAAAGATAACATCCAGATCTCAGTAAGATGGAAAGAGAACAAATCATTATCTTGCAAAATACAATTAGTATATGAAAAATACAATAGATAAATGGAAAAACATTTTTGAATAAAAACTTACAACGTGAAATAACTCCATTCGTGAGAGCCAACTGCACGATGCAGAGCAGTTATCCATGATACCGAATCGCTGGAGTTAGCAGCGGAGAGGGCGACATTCTCTTCTGCATCTGGGGCTGATGCTCGGAACGCAGGTCAACAGCCAACACAGCACACACGCAAATACCAACAAGACGACGGTGCCACAGAGGCGCACCATGTGCTGATCGCCACAGTTCTACAACAGTACTCTGATGACATGTGATGGCCCCGCTGTACTATTAGGACAGCACGTCCTACGAACTCACACTGCCTAACACATGCCGTTGGGAGTTTGGCAGTGATGATCCTAATGGTTGCATGATATTCCACTTCAAACTGGTACATCGGTGAAAGCATTCGTATCGTCCAGATCGTGGAGTAAGGTAGGCGGTGGAATAGCCGGTTACGAAAGCAACTGCTCCACCAACGGCGATATCAGCTCCGTTGTGCCTTTTTAGGAAGGGATATTTTTTGCGGGGATATTAAGCAAACTGGAGGATCAGTGTTGGGGAGATTCATCCACCCAGACGGACAGACATACACATACACGTCTCCCTCCCCCACCCGATCCGTCAACCCGATGCGCTTCTCTCCGGTAGCTCGGCACCCTTGAGGTGCGGAATGCACACACCCCTCGCCCCAGTAGTTCATCATGCTGCCGCTTCCTCAGGAGGTCCGAAGAATGCACCATAGAAAACAAGCTTTCGTTTCCCACGAGAAGTGCCTCTCCGCATAGGAATTCCCAGATCCTGTAATATTAATACGCGCCTTGGGGGCCCTCTACAAATTACGTGCACTGGAAAGGGGTGCGCGCGGATTCCGCCCCCCTAAGATCTCGGCTCCTATTATAGCTAGAGTAACGAAATTTTCAGGGTAGATGGATATGCTTGGCACTAAGAATGCTTGGGGCAATAAATAGGAATGTATCATACAAAAGTGAGGAAGTCATCAGGAAGCTTTATTGTGCATATGTCGGGCCACATCTGGAATATTGTGTCCAAGCTTGGTCCCTAGTTATGAAAAGATTGTTGGCTTTTAGAGAGAGTACAAAAGAGGGCAACAAAAATGGTGAAAGGTATGGGCGACCTGGCATATGAAGAAAGATTGAAGAAATTGAATATGTTTTCACTTAGATATAGAAGGCTGAGAGGAGATCTCATCGAGGTCTTTAAATTTGTTCATGGTCAGGAACAGGGTTATCTCAGGGAACTGTTTGAATTTAACAGAAATGATGCAATTAGAGGTCATCAATTCAAAATTAAAGTTAATCACAGCAGGACAAGGTTAAGACAGTCCTTCTTCACCAACAGGGTAGTAGAACACTGGAACCAGCTGCCAGAAACCATTGTCAGTAGCAACACACTGAACATCTTTAAGAACAGCATAGACAATCATTATAAGAATAGGGGGCTTGTTTTTCTGTATTCCAGGGAGAGTTGATCAACACATTTGATGGACAACTGGTTCAGTGTACAGAGTGCAACCAAGAAGGGCCCTTGTGGCTCATAGTTGCACTGATCTTTATGTCTTTTATGTCTTTATATGGTGGTGAACTCTATTGTGTGCAAATGTCATGGCCTTAGGTCGATATCTTCAAGGTAAAATGAGATCACATATGTCATATTTGGCTTGTTTTGGGTGACTTGGCTTGACATTGTTATAAATCGCTGCGACTGTGTTTAAATGCTTCAAAATGGGCATCATTGATGTTTTGGACATAACTAATGATGCAATACAAATGATAGATTCAGCATTTGACCTCAGGTCACCAATATATCAGCACGTTCTCGGGTCAGTTACCGTTTCCTGTTCAATCGGCTTCACTAACAGAGGTGAACAAAATTACCTACTAAACTACCCGAGTAGGAGACAGATAATTGGCTCAATAAAGTGCTCAGGAGAGATTGAGACAGGTAACTACGCGAAGGCATAGGTACCACTCAAACGTACTTTTCCATTACGGAACGACATATCCATGTTTCTATGGAGTAATTGATGCAGGTATTAACATAACACAACATCATGTTTATTTTGATGCTTGTTTCCTTGGCTGTGGGGAGACAGCCTCCAATTGGTACGAGTTGTTACCTGGCGAGAAAATAGAAATCGCCGTACGGACTAGCTTACTTTGATTTGGATGAGATTTTAGCTCTTATTGCCTTACTCCTGACTTTTTCCTTTTCACAGCGTCATGGAAGGTGCAACAACGGGTGACGCACTTGCGACGAACCGGGTTCATATGCGTGCAGTATCGATTGTAGCACATTTAGGTGGTTTCTGTATACGAGTAGCATTGATACTCGTCATACAATATTTTAACATGGCCCCTTTTTCTACCTACCTAATTGTATGTCCCCACAGAAAGTTGAGTAAATAATGCATACTTGAGTGCACAAATAATTATGAGTGTAAAAAGGCATGCATGCTTTCCACTGGCTCCCTGTAGGTTTGTGTGGTTGCATTGGAGGTGATGCCTATGAACATAAATGGAATGACATTGCTATGTTTCCTGCTTAATTCATCACTGAACATTCTGATGCTTCATGAAATGAAGTTGGCTACATATCTTCCGAAATTGAAAATTGTGGAGCAGTCATGCCTGATATATACCACGGGCTGTGTCACAGGCACACAGTATGCATGTATAGTTTAAATGCCAGGCTAGTTACAATCCTTGAATGGTATTGACATGGTTTGCGGATGGGAACAGGACCACTGACAGGAAAGATGGGCACAAGCCTGAAAGTGATTTGAGCGTCCCCCAAAATGTGCTGAAATTCTGTGGAAACCAGGTTTCTTTAACCTAGGTTGATGTTTAATTACATCAGCAATCGACAACTTTTTTTCTGACTGATCTTGGTATTAATTGATCTTTGGCTTCCATCAGTTTCTCCGACAAGAACATGTTGATTTTTATTTGATTTGGTCCTTTTCTAAAGTTGTCTTCAAGACATAGTTAATTTATTATCAATTTTCACCGAAATGACCAATGGCATAGCTGCCATTTCAGTCATCCAGTCCTGAAGGGCCGTCAGTGTATGCTAATCAGACGAGCTGTACTGGAGCCGACTGTGGTGTTGAGATGGTTAGACGTATTGTATTGTAGATATACGTATTGATGTAGATTGTAGCTAGAGACATATTGTATGACGTAGCTCATTGACCCGAAGCCCCCGCTAACGTGCTGCGACTTGTGTGGTGTGTGCCGAGTTGTACTGCACCTCACTATGTTGTCGGGCCATACTTGTAGATGTTTTATTCATGCCTCATTGGTTCACAACCCCCCCACACCAGTGTACTATGGCTTGTGTGGGGTGAGCGAGCTGCACTGAACCCGGCTTTGTTGTTAGCGTGTGCTTGTAGATATTTTATTCCTGGCTCACTCGTTGGTGATTCGCACAGTTGGTACGAAATATTGCCAAATCGGTGTAATTTCGTATTCTGGCTTCATATGATGTTGTTATGTGCAGTTTTCACCATGAATCTACTTCAAGCATAAAGATATTGCCATCAACTGTGTATTGAGGCTGCTTTGCTGAAATGTGTGCTTAGTGATGGGTATCATATTTAGAACAAATATTATATCGCAATCTGAATGTAGCGAGTTTGAAGGGCTCGGAATAGTACAGTCCCACCTTTGCGTGGGCCCATCCGGCGCGCATGACAAAATGCAGCATTGCTTTAAAAATTCAGACAAAATCGTGCATTTGAGTGTAGTGGGAGACAGTGCCAAAGTTTTGTTTTCCACTTCTGTTCACGAAGGAAGGGCTGAAGTGCATGCATGAAATATGGAAACGCTTAGGTTCACAATGACACCGGACGTGTTCAGTTGGGAGCAACATGCAACATGGCATGAATCGCATGACAGTCATTTGCGTTGATGACAACCTTCCGGTTGACCAAGTTTGGTTCCGTTGACCTGTCATGAACTTGACCTGACTTGACCTCGGTGACCTGGCATGATCTTGAAACAATATAGCATCACAATATACATCAAACAAGTCGCTAGTATTGCCAAGGGCATATCTCGTTTGCTGATATACGAGTAGCACATCAGAGCCGATTGTGGCCTGACGCCACGAAATGTTTTGACTTCGACGGCCTCTGACTCGAAACATTTTCGGCCGGTTCTCGTTTTTTTTATTCTAAGCGACGCGTCGGACATTTCTAAGCAAGTAGACAACAAATTGCGTATATCGACCTGTAAAATCGGGAGTTATTTACGAAAAATGGAAGGGGTGGGAAGATTTGCCTCCCCCCTTTCCAATGCGCATGTTAACACAGTGACAAATTGTGTGCAATTTGCACATACAATACTGAGTTTGCACAAGCCTTCTACTGCACAAGCCTACTGCACACGCCTTCGTTTTTCTTCATGGTTTTAGTATGTGGAGTTTGGAAATAACAGGCGGTCGCGGTAGCTCACTCAGTAGGGCTTTTGACTCTTCATCGCGAGATCGTGAGCTGGAATCCTACAACCGGCGGGATTACCGAGTCCACCCGCGACCACTCAACGTGACAGATTGGCGACGCTATATAGCCATGCAGTCGAATGCGCCGTAAAAGAACTCAGGGTTTGTTCGCTTGTTCAAAATAACAAGGTTTCTACGCATTGCACGGCGTAAAATGGCAAATGCCCCACTTTCCTTAACATCCGAGTGCACTGAGCTCCGTCGGCGACGAGAAACCCGTCCCTGATGCAGACGCGAGATTTGTGCGGGGCGATAGCATCGCCATATTCCAGCATAACCCAGTAATTCCAGTCTGGGTGATAAATTGCAGCGTTCCCTGAAAGCCATTTGTGTAAAGCCATTGGTAAAAGCCGTTAGCCATTGGACATTTACAGGAACGGAGCAAATGTCCGAGCATTCGTTGCAACAGATCTAGGCTTGACGGAAGCCTAGCTTTCTGAAGCCTGATGCAAGGCTAGGTTAGGTTCAGGTCCGGACAATAGCAATCAGCTGCTGGGATGTCGTTTAGCTACATGCTAGCGATTGTGATCGATATCAGTTTTATCTGTGCGCGCGACAAATTAACCAATTACAGTGCAAAATTGTGATGGCAAAAGAAACAAGGGCTTCCGTGGAACGCAACTCTACATAACACACAACCTCATTTATGATAATGATATATCTGGGTATATATATATATATATATATATATATATATATATATATATATATATATATATATATATAATGATATATCTATATATACCCTTTTTAAAAACAATTAATGAGCTTTCGGTGCTCCTAGCGTCTCCGTCGTCAGAAGGTGTATTCAAAGAGAAGACAATTAAGGTGTTCCACAAAATTTTTAACAGGACACGAGCAGTGAGGAATGCGGCACTCCAATGCAGTAAAACACGGAGAGACTGTAAAACAACACTTGAAACTTCCACGTAGTAAAAAAAACGGTAGAATATAAAATACATCACAATTAACACTTCCCTAATTCACCCCCAGCCCTCCCCCAAGACTACTGGTCGTCAATATTAGCCACTCTCGGGATGGTAAACCATTCTAAACCCCTATCACGATTTAGCTCTGGTCGCGACTTTCTAATATGGTAATATTCTAACAGCTTCCTTCTCCTAAGCTGTGATTCACGTCCAAGAATCTCCACGTCGTTCCAATGGATATCGTGCCGAGTATCTACAGCGTGTTCAGCAACTGTTGACTTTTTGTATTCACTCCATTTATATTTGTATATTCATCTCCATTTATATTCACATTTCAAATCCCTCCCACGGGAGCTTGGCTGGCGTGGCAGCACGTGCGCTTATATCATTTTCAACCGGTGAATTTGGCTGAAGCAAACTCGGCGATTGATCGATGGATTTCGAAGCCGCTCCATCGAAAGCTATTGAGCTATTGTCCCAAAATTGCTTCACTGTAATTGGCTAAATTGGTGCGTGTACCGATGAAACAATGATATCCATCACAATGGTAACACACACCATATATGTAGCTGAACGACACCTTATCAGTTAACACTATTGTCAAACCTGACTCGATAGGCCATCAGTTAGGCCATTGTCGGAAGAAAACAGCGCTGCGCTGGGCACCTAAATCTCGTGCGCTGCATCTCCGGTCGCGACTGGGGTGCAGACAGGGCTACCCTCACCAAAATGTATATCGCCCTGATTCGTTCAATCCTGGAATACAATGCGTGTATCTTCGATCATGTATCATCTTCATACACCACATCACTAGAACGCATGCAAAACCATGCAATCCGCCTCATCACCGGAGCGTACCTCACCACACTTACCCCCAGTCCCGGGCTGAGGCAATCTCCATAGCCTTCAACAGCGCAGAACACTACAACTCGTTGGGCACCACTTCAGGACAACAACACAGGAGATCACCCCTCCGATGTCGCCTGGTTTAACCCCCCTGATCGGCGCTCATACAACAAAAATAAATACAGCATTGCTATCCACTTGAACCAGGATCTCACCCTCACACTGAAACTTCCCGTTGTCACCCCGACCAAATCCCCCCCTCCCATTCTGGCACAAGAAGCACCCCAAACTCGGGTATCTCTTTCTGCACAACAAAGCCCTACTATCACCCATCGAAGCCCAAGCCAAATTCTTTGAATATCAAGAGGCCCGCCCACAACACACTTTCTTCTACACAGACGGCTCCCATACCAATGATGGTACGGGCGCCGCCTGGTGCGGTGGGCCCGACACTGCTCAGCCTAAATTAACACTTCATTATTTTACATACACAGCATAATTAGTCGACATATTCACTTGCCTCTAGCACACCACTGAACGACACATCACCACCCCCACTACTTTCTGCACTGACTCACGCTCCTCTGTCGATGCCCTTGCAGCCATACGCAACACCACGTACCCCATACTCCACTCTATCCGACACCTCTACCATGACAATCACGCACACCTTCACCTCACCCTCCTCTAGATCCCCGGACACAAGGGAATCCCGGAGAACCAGAGAGCGGGCGGTCTTGCCTGCGCGGCAATCGACGTACCTCCTAACGATGGTGCTCCTGTAACCCCCGGAGACCTCTTTTCCCTAGTAAACACATTGCTTAAAAAGTACCTCCAGGCCTGCTGGACACACAACACCTCACACTCACACAACATCGAGCCTACACTCCCCAAATGGCCCTCAGCTCACCGACACTCACGTCTGGACGAGGTGGTGCTAGCGCGTTTACGTCTGGGTCACACCAAATGAACACAGGACTATAGTTTCCTCCGACCAGGCCACCCTCCACTTTTTAACACATGTGCAGTCCACACTACCGACGCGCATATTTTGCTTACCTGTTAAGCTTGTACAACCTCTTCGTCACTCCATTCTCCAGTACTTTACCAGAACTCATACGCAAATGTCGCTTCGAGCTCTCCTCGGGGATGACGGGTGCTCCTCGAGGTACTTTTCCGCTTCTTACATAACACGAAACATCCCCAATTGATTTGATTTTCTGACTATTTTACCTGGTTCGAACTGATTTGATGTGAAGTTGCAGGCTATAAGGCACGCGTTACACGTTGCCTACCTCTCCTGATTCGTATGACACACAAACATATAGGTTATTTTCCAATAGGTAGGAAGGAACCGATTCAATTTGACAAAAACGGACGGCTACCCTATAGTGTGCGCTTGGCTTTTTGCCTTCGGGTTTTCCAAGCAGCTTGGCTTTTCTTCCTACGGGTGTTTTTACCAAGCCTTAACTAAAGCACACAGCACATCCAAGGTCGTGTCAGGTCGCTCATGACTCGTCCTGGGCGACGGACATCCGCTTCGTTTCCAGGTCGCGGGTGGCTAGCGGAGCCTGATCCGGGAAAGTGATGCTGGCCGCCCTCCAAATGTTCTTCCGCGTATAATGTATGAACGCTGGTGTGTCTTGTATTTCCTGTATGTACTGCATGACATGTATGTACCCCATCCTCTACGTCACTTTTCTTGTCTGCCGGCGTTTCTGTACTTTCCTTTCTTGATCGCCTGATACCAGATGCCACATAAGCCGGTTTAACAATGCGCTTTCCTTAACAAGGTGGCAAGGTTATAGAAAAAAACACATTTACAATGTTTTGAGTGCTCACATTTTACCAGTACTGACTGACACTCAGCACGAGGTGTCTTCCAAAGAGGTCATGTGTTTCAAGCCTGGCAGTTTTCTTGAAGCACGCCTGAGGTTCTATCGCTGCCGGTTACCAGACAGGTGCAATCTACACCTTCTACGCTTCGGCTTTCCAAAGTGTCAACCATAAACTGTTTCTATGCAAGCTCAGAAGTGCATATCATGTTTTAGACAAGATTATCTCCCTGACTCATTCATACCTGACTGGTCGCCGGCAGCGAGTGATGGTCAACGGGGCGGTGTGAGGCTGGGCTGACGTCACTTCCGGTGTACCAGAAGGGAGCTTGCTGTCCCCACTCTGTTATTTGCCTTATTTTGAACGACCTGCCATCCAGAATTGACTCGGAATGTTTAATGTTTGCTGATGACGTCAGCATTTCTATGAGGGTATGCGTCAATTGCCGACGCGACCCGCCTGCAGAGGGATATTGATTCCCTCTGCAAGTGGTCCGCAGACTGGATGCTATCCTTGAACCCTCTAAAATGCAAGTCGTTCACAATGACTCTCCGTGGTTCTCCTGTGCGTTTCGAGTATAAGGTACACGATACGACGCTACAGCGTGAGACTGTGATGCGAGACCTGGGTGTGCACCTAGACAGTAAATTAGCATTCGCACAGCATGTAGCGAAAACTGTGTCGACTGCTAACCGAGCTCTCGGCTTGTTTATTATATCAATGCAAGCAGGAGTACCAGGTACCGAATTCTCAAAAAGTGCTCTGATGACGGCATATAACGCAAACATTAGATCTCGCCTTCAGTATTGCTCAGTCATCTGGCCAGGCGCAGCCACAACACATCTGGCCCGGATAGACAGGGTAGAACATACATTTTTAATGTGGCTAGCTGGACACTGTAGTGACACAACTAAGCCTGGAATATCTGCCATATCAGGACGTTCTTCGCTTTTGTAGCATGACGTCTGTGTCCACTCGTCGCGTGCGGTCCTACGTCATGTTCTTACGAAGTGTTTTTGCGGTAGGACGAACTCATCGGCTGTATTGCAGAACTTCGGATGTGTCCCAGTCAGAAGAAACAGACAACCCGTTACATCTCATGTACCGTATGCACGTGTGGAAACTGTTAGGTGTGGCTTATTCAGCAGAATACGTAGAGAGACGAACACATTTTTGGTGAGGACACCAAGTGCGGACATATTCGCGAACTCGCAGAATGCATGTAAGACGCAGGTGGTTGGATACGTGTGTGTGCTGTGTCACACGCTCACATCTGAGTCGCGTAGCCATCGGAAATCGATGCAGTCTTAACAGCCTTTCACCTGTTTGAACTGAAAACTGTTCACCTGTTCTGTTTAAGCTTTTTAGCAAACGACTTCTCCTGTAAGGGGCTGAATATGGTGTTTGAGATTATGGACAATAAACAAACAAACAAATAACGTAATTATCCTCTAGTGTATTGCACTTTGCCACTGTCAGGGAAGACAAATTATCCGAGGCTTAGATTGTGCTCATTATTCGCGTTTCATAGCCACCACGTGCGCCACGTGCACATCGTGGTGAATATTTCTCCCTCACAGCAGGAGCTAGTGCGAGCCAACCCCACGGCCGACATGCCTCGATAATGGGGTCTTTCCCCTGTTTTCATTCTGTCGCGGAGCAATAATCGCGAAGCAAAACAATCTGAAATGGTGTCGACCCTACCACCACCTATGGTGACACCACGTTGAATGTAGACGGAACCAGGGATGTTGTTTTACATATATACTTTTGAGGGGCAAGTGCCCCCTTAAAGTTGGTTTTGTCCCCTCCAAATAATTTCAACTTTTCATTTGGGACCATTTTAAGTGTGCCCCCTCCCCCCTCCAAATTCATTTGGGCCTACCCATTGCCTTCATGTATTTTTCCTCAACCCCCCCCAAAAAAAAAGAAGAAGAAAATAGTAATAATATTTTTTTTTAATCAGAATCAACACCCGTGGACATAACTATTTTGTTCCCATAGTTAGGGTTTTATTGAGCGAACAAACTACGCCGGGTACCATATCTGTCTGATATTCCACATTGGATTCCACCCGATTCTGGTTCTGAGCACCTCTAAGATACGTATTCACCGAAGAGGATCATGCAATGCAGATCAGAATATATTTGCCTACATATTTTTACGAAGCAAAAACCGACGGTGTTGCTCTAACCCGATTTATGTGTGGTAATTTTGGCAGATTGGAGTGCTTCAGAACGGGCGCTTGCCCTTGCCCGTGATATATCGGACCGTTGCCGTCCGATTGCCTCATAAGACAGGCCAAAAATAATTCACAATTACGAAATCAGTTCATGTGCGACATCAAAATTACAACACCAAAGTGGACAGGACGGGCTTAGGATCCCAAGGGGCGGGCAATTTCAGATCGTCGTCCCTTACAACCTCATTATGTTCCCCTCAGATTTCCAAGGACTATGTTTGTGGTATTCCGCATTGATAGAATGTTTGGATTACCTGGCATTGTCATGTGCCAACCGTGAAATTATTTGTATTCATTGTTGACACCTTATAAACGTCGCAAAGGGGAAAATAAAAATAAAAATTAGCCACTGAAATTGAAGAAAAAAATCCGCGCGACAAAAGCGTTTCTGTTTCCGGACATTTTTTTGGTGCCCCTTAAGAAAAGAGAGCTATGCCACTGGTGCCAACTACTGAAACATCAAAAACATATTGTCATCGTGCCAACTACTGGTGTAATGATTGCTGCACATATGACTAACTAACCATTGGCCTGACAAGACAAGACAAGTGAAGCTTATTTTTCCGTGGAAGTATGCTTCTTTTTCCCGCGGTGTTCGATGCATCCGCATACGCCCAGGTGAATGATATGGTGCCCTCAGCAGTACCTCCGTGGAAACGTCGCTGATCATAAGTACAGTTTGTACTTATGTACTTATAACCTGAGTACAGTTTGTACTCAGGTATAACCCATAAGTACAGTTTGTACTTATAACCTGAGTTTGTCACTTGCACCCCTCGTGCATAGGACGAACCAGGATCATCGACGCGTGAACTATGATGACTGTAGAAAACATGTTGATGGGTGCCTGACACAAATTCCTCCACGAAGCCGTCACTCTTCATTCAAATGAAATATATCTTCCCATGGCTATTGCCACCTGTTTTGGATGGAGGGATGAGATTATTTGTAGTGAATTGTTTTTCGGTGCAACGTTATAGACGAAACGACAAAGTCTGCGAAGTTTGAGAGGACGCTTCCCCGTCTCCCACCGTGGCGACGCCCGTGGGTATTCCTGACGAAATGTTCCCTGATCTGTGATGCAACAAAGCACAATTTCAGTTCTGTTTCCAGATACATAATGTTCAAAAGCCCCCAAAGGACCCCTAGATGACCAAACTGGACCCCCTGGATACGCCCTTGATTGTCTGATAAATAATTTGGTCAGTCCCAATGTGCTTAGGAACAAAATTAACAGCCACTTCCCATTCATCACCTTACCGTGAACATAATGCCGAGCATGTCAATGAGTGACTTGACCTAGTAAAAATGGTAAGAACAACAAACATTCCTCCAAAACCCCTTCCTAAAGTCACACGGGTAAGATTCGATTTTACTGTTTTTGACTAAGTGTAGCACAGTTCCGAAAATTGTCCAACATCCAGAGATGCCCAAATGTTTCAGGAACGGCACATGAAAACCCTAAGAGGCAGAATCTGTGACGCGCCCCATCCCGCATGTCGATAACGATTAATCTCAAACTAATATCTGGATAGGTAGCAAATTATGTTTTTTTTGAAGTTTTGCTGAAACTTATGTGTGGTCAAGAGAAGATAAGTAATTAAAGTAGATCGATAAACTGGCGCCCTGTCGAGAAAAAAAACAAATTTGCGTTCAGATCCAGGGATGCACTGTGTAATCTGTGTCAAGTGCACTGGCGGATTTTTCCCTGCTAGTTGTTTACCGTCCAGGTCAGACGAGTGGGATTCGCAGTGTCTCAACTACATCCATGCTCTGCTTACACTGCTGTAATTAATCCTACCAGTTTGACCTTACCCCTGAGTGAAACGCTACTTTTGTGTGCCACAGGTACTTCACTCCGCTGCGTGCAATGTCACTCGGGCACCGGCACCAACGTCACCCACTGCGTCACCGCGCTGCCGCCGCCCAAGCCGTGCGACCCGTCCATGACGCACTGCATCATCGTCTCAGTGTACAGGAACCTCGGCGTCAAGAGCATAGGTTAGTGCTGTCACCTGGAGAGTGGGCAAACAAGCGCATCATTGTCTCCAAGCGCAGTATCGTCAACGTCATTGACAGATATTAATGTTGTCACTGTCACAGATATTCACAGGTTGCACAAATGTCACAGATACTAAGAGTGTTTCACAATGTATGAAGCCATGTGTATTATAGGGAACAAAGCACACAGGCATGCAACAGACACAATGCATGGTCCAACATATTCACCACCTACGCGCACACACTTGGAGCAGCTCCATCCACTGCGCGAACGCCGCCTTGAACTCTTCCTTCGAGGAACCTCCGATTCTTGGCGCACTGCGAACTCCAGCTCTGAAAAGCTCTGAAAAGCTTCTTGAGCTTAGGGAAAAGGAAAAAGTCTGCAGTAGCCAGATCAGATGAGAACGGTCGGTGCTTAATGGTCTCCAGCCATTCACTCTCCAGAAACGCCTTCGTCTCCCGGGAGATGTGAGTCCTGGCTTTGTTTAATACAAAGCCAGTTTAATACAGCGAAGAATGGCTCTTAGATGCTCCTGGGTTTTAGACATTGCGTGTAAAGAAAATATACGACCTTCAATATACCAGGAGGTGCTGAGTTGAACTCAGCACCTCCTGGTATATTGAAGGTCGTATATTTTCTTTACACGCAAAGTCCTGGCTTTGTCATTGTGGAGCCTGAACCGGTGACCTCGCTTGGTTGGCCGTTTCTTGCTGATGTTCTCAGCATCTTTCTCTGAGACTGAATATATCTTGCTGAGTGACGAGTCGATGGTCTTTCCTCTTGGTAGAAAATCAATGTACACGATGCCCTCTACGTCGAAGAACAGTGCACATGCCCTCCCTGCTCGAGCGCCCCATTTCCGATACCCTCGGGATACGTTCGCTTCTCTTACACTGCTTGCTCTCCGTTCTTGTTAGATGGTCGTAGAAGTTAATTCGCGTCTTGTCGACAGTAATTATTGAGTACCAAAAATGTTGGCCCTGGAATTCGTATTAGCTGAGCAGCTCTTGGAAACCTGCCTCCTTTTGCGCTCATTTTTTCTCCTGAGTAAGATCATAGTGTATCTCTCCACCAGCCGCAGACGCTGGTGAACCCCAAAGCACCCTCCTCACTGTCGCTTTGCTGATGCCCAGCCTAACAACGATTTTGTGGAGGGTGGACCGCCCGTCTTCCAACATCATATCCCCAACTTGGCGCTCCACTTGCGGAGTGCAAGCGCTGTGGGGAGCTAAGGACTGTCCAAGCTGCTTGTTTGCTCAGTGCTCAAGTGACGAAACCAACGGCAAATGGTCGGTAGGGACGCAGCGTCTTCAGCATAGGCTTTGGCCAGGAACTGGCGCACGTGACGGAAGGGCTTCGCTAGTGAGAAATTGTGCGTGAATGAGCTCGTGCGGAAATTAAATTTTTGGTCGCATTTTCAGCGGCAGAATTGCGCCACTCCGCTCAGTAATCAACCATAAAACATGGGAGGATAATCTTCCTAGTTCGTACTGAAGATATTCAGTGGTATCTTATGATTTCAAATCGAATGTTCTTACAATTAATGTGTAATTTAGTTACGTCACGTGCACACGACGGTTTTTAGAGCACTCACAAATTGTGAAACGAGCTGATATTAATGATGATCATGATTAACAAGAGTGGAGTAGCACATGCATCATCCTCTACAAGTACAGTAACATCATCCAGGAATTGTCATGGACACGTGTCTGTAAGGGCGCTATTTCTTCTGAGGGGGCGCCTTTTGCTTAAACGCCTCTGGCTGACAAATCCGTTCATGGGGGGGGTGCCCTCTTCGAGCCTTCCCGGAAGGGCGCCTTTTCCCGGCCGGAGGGGCACCATTTTCCACGGTGGCACATACCCCCAGTGCCACCTCCTGTGTCCGCCCCTGCAGCATTTTCAGTGACAGAGTGATGTCGTGAAGGGAGAGAAGTTCTTAAGTAAGCTGCCAGTTTGGTTGCAAAACGTATGACACACGGTGGCGCGCACGGAACTCGTCCTGCCGAGTTACCGGAGCCGAGTTACCATAACATAGGGCGGAATCAGGTTATATAAAGCAAAGGGTGCAATCATGTTTAGTAGGTTTCAAGTCTAGTAGCACTTCGCCGTGGTGACGTCATATGCTATAATTTTGAATATTCTGTCAGAACGTAATGCACATGCGCTGGCGGATCCAGGGGGGCCATTCCGGCCATGCCCCCCCCAAGCGCTTCAAAGGGGGGCATAGTATCTTTTGCCCCCCCCAAACCAACGAAAGTAAACTGAATTAAAATGCAGTAATCTTTGCTGAGGTTAAAAAATAGCGTTCCGGGTGAAATAATCTCCAATTTTACAGGTATTTTTACTAATTTTTTGGAAGCACAATATGGTAGCATAGTAGATTCTGACATATCGAGGGTTCTATGCTGTTGAAGTTCTGCTTACAGCAAGAGATGACGAAATCAGCAGTTTCATTATTCCTTCGTCAGATAGGTTCATGAAGTTTGTTTAGCCAGTAACGGGCAAGTGGACCCAGTGAGCCAGATTTCGAAAGCGGAATTTGAACAGGATGTTTTGTGCGAGTGACCAGTTGAGCTCAGTTGAGCAGCATGTTTCGTATGTTGGTGTTGGGGTTGCTAAGATGAACAGACAGGCTACATTGACTGATTTTTTTCAAGAAGAATAGCAACAGGAGGTATGTATTTACACTGGCGGATCCAGGGAGGGGCCATTCCGGCCATGGCCCCCGAAGCGCTTAAAAGGGGGGCCATGGTGCCTTTTGGCCCCCCGAAACCAACAGAAGTCAACTAAATTAAAATGCAGTAACCTTTGCCGAGGTTAAAAAGTAGCGTCTGGATGAAAGAATCTCCAATTTTAAATTAAAAAAAAAATGTTTGGAAGCCAGTGTGGTAGCATAGTAGATTCTAACACACATCGAGGGTTCCATGCTCTGAGTTCTGCTTACAGCAAGAGTTGACAAAATCGGATCCGCCAGTGTGTACACGTGCATGAACGTTGACGTGGTACAAGACGTTGAACGAGAACGTGAACGTTTTGGTAAGCAAGAACAAAAATCCGGTAACATAGAAACGGTGGAGGTAGGCTGGGGCCCCTACACAGGAAACTATGTTGTCAATTATTATTTTTTTCTTCAGATGGGCCCCTTTGCCAAATAGTGGTCGAAATCCGGTGCTTTTAACCAAAAATAGCGGGAGAAGGGGCACCCTCCAAATCCGTTCGACTCCTCCCCTGATGTAATTCCTAGGTGCGCCACGGGGGGAGGGGGAGGGGAGGGGCTGACGCCGAAAACCGAAAGTTGCCCCCCCCCCCCAAACCGGTGGGCTAGATCCGCCAGTGTGCACATGTGGCAGCTTGTATTATCCTATGCGAAATTTGATGCGTATATGCGATATGCGAAACATATGCGTATGTGCGAAATTTGACAGCCTCCTGGAAATATCTGCCGACGATTGTTGCCTTGTGATTGGACGACAGCGGGCCTAGAAGGCCAGTGACAACTTAAGCCCCTCCCTCCGGGGGTTGGCCGGTCGGTTTTATGTCTTCCTCGTTTACCGACAAGGCAGCTAAGGCGGCTCAGGCAACTTAGGCGGCTAACTTCAGGGTAATACAAAGAAAAACGTCCCGGATGTCTGCGCATTTTCTTCAGGCGATGGCATATTGCCACATTTCCTAATGCACACTTCAAATTGCACGCGCAAAGCCGCGGCTAATATTGGCAGTATTGGCTAGAGATGATAACAGGATGCTGCGGGGAATCCCCTTGACTACAGCACAGGCTCCGACCAACTTGACTGTCACGGGCGGAAGACTCCCACGGGAGCAATATTGACCACGTAATTACTCTTGAGCCCAGCCAAGAGGAACGGCCCCGTGGAGGCAGAGAGGGCATTGGCTGCCTCTGACAGCTCTGTGCACATCGCGGCTTTGATGCTGATTACTCGGTCCCAGCGCTGAATGAGGGCTGATGTCAAGGGCTGCGGCTAGGGCATGTCAAGGACGACGGCATGTGGAACTTATTAACTGCCAGGACTTTGTGTACCAACTGCTAACTGCTTTGTGTACTAACTGCTTGGAGCGTTAACTGCTTACACTTTGTGCAGACTAAGTGGGGCCACTGGCCCCTTAATAATTGATTTGGCCCCCTCAATCATTCATTTGGCTCCCCAAATCAGGCTGAAGCTTAACGATTGAACCTATGAGCGTGTTCTATATACAAATGGTTTTCGGAGCAGCTTTGGCCATCAAAAAGGTAACTTGCCCCTCCCCCTCCCCAACGAACCAACTTCATCAAGTGACACCCATATTGACTGGACCTTGGCGGCGGTGAAGTTGGTTGGCTATTTTAACTTTGAATCGCACCGACCATTTGATGATTTGATGATTTGATGCGTATGAACGCCCGCGACCGCAGCAAGTCAAGGATAGCAAAAATGTAGTCCGCATTTCATGACGTTAATAAGTGTGTTGCGTCGTAAGATATATATATATATATATATATATATATATATATATATATATATATATATATATATATATATATATATATATATATATATATATATATATATATATATATATATATATATATATATATATATATATATATGTATGTATGTATGTATATACAGAGTTGCACAAAACGTCAAGAATGTCACCTGCAAGCATTGAAACCCATAAATCTGTCACATTTCGAAACCGTCGTACGTCGTTTCCCATACAAACGTTTGGGAACTGCGCAGCAATCGAACCCTATCAACTGCCACGGCGTGTCCGTGACAGCCTGCTGCGCCATGGTTCAGCCCAATGGAGCTGGCTGCGTGCAGCCGATATTGTACACCGGGATCTGTCCCAAAAGAGTTAGCACTGCCAGATGTCCGGTTCCGAAATTGCAGTGATAACTTGCCGAAATATAAGCGAATAGTTTGTGAAATAACCAAAAATACACTGTACATGAAATATTTGTACGTTAAAATGTCTTTCCGGAATTGATATATCTTCTTTATGTAGTGAATACTTTTCCTTCTTTGAATAATGATTATCGGTCACAACAACGGCACAGTTTCAGCCAATATCTGTCACCTACGCTGGTAGGAGAGTTGGCAGGTTTGTATACCTCTGTATATATACATATATATATATATATATATATATATATATATATATATATATATATATATATATATATATATATATATGTATATATATATATATATATATATTTATATATATATATAGGTATATATATATATATATATATATATATATATATATATATATATATATATATATATATATATATATATATATATACGTCTGGAGTATTTGCCGTTCGGCTACTTTGTGAACAGGTCACAACATGTAATGTGCGCAATGAAATGACTGATGTCCCCATTGCATCAAAAAAATATCTGGTTGTAAATTTGTAGAACTTCTGGCCAATTTTGTTCGTATTTGTTTAACAACCAATGGAAAATATGACAGGTGCCCAAAAGCCCGGAACTGCATATTTTTGATGGCAAATGCATGCAAAAAATACAGTCATCGACATGACGTATTTAAATGTGCCTCAATTAGCAATCGGATGGGCCACTTTGTTCTTGCTTTTCCCGCTGGCGTCGGAATAAAATTTCACGATGAAATTGGAGGATAGGAGAGAACAGCTGTGAGATTGACTTTGAGTATATCAATCCTCTCAATATGTGCAGTTTGATCCATATCAAGAGGGACATGTGGAGGGACATGTGGAAGGTGCAGCTGGCAACCGCAGGAGAGAACCGGGAGATCAGGGAGAAGAACATACCACAACAATACTCGCTGTATTTACGTTCTCGTGTAGCTTAAATGGTATGCTGTTTTGAGTGCCTCATATATGAATCATTCATTGACAAACACAGGACCGTTTTGTTTCTGATAGGCTTTAAATCGATCATGAGCAATTTCATGGGTTTCTTTGACACCTATGTTTAAATCGTGGGATAATTTGGGAAGCATGATGTAGTTCGAGAGGGGCGAGGGGGAGGGGGGGTAAGACACATCCACGACTGCGAAATCTGAGTTCGGAGGTTGGCGTTAGTAAGCGATGTTTGATAAGGAACAGTTGTTGCAAGGGGGGAGGGGGTCTTACAAGCCACTGATTCTAAGAAAACGCTCTGGGCGTGGAGTTGGAGATTGGCGTTCACCTGCAAAGTAACTGTCAGCTGGGGCTTCAGAAGTGACCCCAATGGAATATTGGAGGAGTTTGCTTGTGCGGTTTCAAGGTCTCTGGTATTGTTCGATCCCGGGATGAATATTATGGAACGTTTTGAGTATTGGGAGGGGGATCTGCTGCTGCCACCCCTGCTCGAACAAATTTCCAAAGCGTAGGAGTGGACACATTAGGGGCACCACCATTACAGTGGGGGGGGGGGGGGCAGGTACTGTATATAGGTGGTGGTTTCTGAAAATTATTCCAGGGGGGTCAAGGGCGTCTCTTACGATTCTTTCCATTCGCCACTCATCGGCCCAATGTTACAATTCAGAAACTTTGTGGGTTCACGCCGCCAGAGAGAGAGAGAGAGAGAGAGGGGTCATTGCCTGGCCGACCAGTCACTGGACCAACTTCCACCTTGACTGAGCCTCCTAGTGGTGTCCGTACGCAAAACGGACGTAATTACAATTGCATCTCAGACCTGAAATGATATTATGGAGGATGCAAAGGTGATAACTCATCAGGGTGCACCGTTCTTTTTGTGAACTAGTTCCTACAGGATAAACATAGTGCACTGTGGCTTGGAGGGCTTCTGCCATATTCCCACAAATTCGGTAATGTGTAATCCCACATGTGCTAACTGGTTCCCTTCGGCTTTGTAGGCTCATTTGAAACAAATCGCTTATTTACATGCAGTTACGTGATATGATTATTCCTTCATTTTGTGCGAATATGTTGATAAGTGACACAACGAGCCCTATATTCAATCAACTTTTCTTTTAATTCCAAGGTTTCGATATATCGTCTTCATCAGGGAATGGTATTGAAAGCCCACAGAGCATGTATATTTCATGGAGGCTCTCGTCGGACACACATGAAGCTATATGAAGCTACATGAAGCTACAGCTACACACATGAAGTACGACACACATTTCAGAATTTGGCATGTAAGTGTGTTTACATGCGGACTATATTTGTTCTACCCCCAAGGAGAAGCATGAACGCTATATCTATTAGTTTGGGGTCAAGCTTTTTATGCCACATTTTTATGTCTTTCTTTTTTGTCTGGCGTCATGCTTTTCATGGTCAGGGAGGGAGATCATGTCTTGTTTTTGTCGTGAAGGTTTTACGTTCGATGAGCCAAGTCGGTCATTCCCAAGTCTTAAAACTACCGGGTGATATAGGGAGGAGTGGTCTGGGGGTAAGATGCTCGTCTCACAATCGAAAGGTTGTGGGCTCGAGTCTCACCTGTCGCTACTCTTCGCCCGCGACCAATCGGCGTGAGAGATTGGCGACGCTACATGACTCAACGGTCGACGTGTCGTAAAACCAATAACTAACTAACCGGGTGATATATGTTGTTATGCAGCTCCGTTGGGGTAGCTGGCGCTTTCGTGGCTTCCCTGGTCTCTGTGGTGGACAGCTATGCATCACCCTGGCATTACTTCAGCTAGACAAGTGACCCATCCGCTGCGCATGAACAACCAGAGCATTGGTTGGCAGATGATACCACGACCCAGCCATAGGTGGAAGTTGCGTATAATTATTGGCGTTGCCAACATGATTCAACTCCGTTTTTTCATAGAACGGCGTAGACTGAATGTTAAATGGTGAAAATTAGTGGCGTTGCATTCGCAGAACCAAAGGTATAAGCGTTTTCAACAATGCGGAAGGCCTGTCGTACTCTGATATCTTCAGCAATATTTGTATTTTTATTTACAAGGAGTTTGGTGCCCTCTCCAAATTCAAGTGGTGAATGCCAGTATCGGGTGACCATTAAGAGATAAATCAAAATATTGGTGTTGCACCGACAACGCCAAAAGCACACGGGCCTCCGCCGCTGGACCGAGCCATCAACTCAGCACGAAACCGATTTCGAGCCGCCACAAAGTCGTCCATTTTGTCCAAAGTCGTCCAAAGTCGTCCATTTTGTGCTGCGCTGCGCTTCTTTGTTCATTTGGTCCTCATCGCTACATCCTTCTGTCCGCTGTTTGTTGTGCGGGGAGGGGCTCCAAGCCGCATATGCACGTCGTTCTTGCTTTTTTACTACCAGTTTCTAGCCCTGGATCCTTCCCACATCCAGTCGCCCACCACGTCCACATGCCTTTTTTGTCTCGCCCATTTCGACAAGCACGGAAACAACCACCACGATGTGTGGGCATGCCAGCAGTTAACACAACAGGCGGACACCGCTGACATGGACATAGGCTCTCCACCACCATTCGCTATTCAATGAACCCCGCATCTTTTGGTTCGTAAGATTATAGCTACAGTGGTGGTACTGATATTTCCAGGCGCCAAGTGTTGACGTTGATATAAATGGTGTAATAATACCCTGGTGTAAGGTGTTCGAAGCATCTAATTGTCCGTGTGCTAATCCGTTGAAAGGTTGAAGTTGGTTGCATTACTCGCCGGGCAGAGATACCTTGCAGCAGTTCGCATGGTGTGGTGCCCGTGCTGAGGGATATTCCGCTAGGTTTACCTCCATCGAGCGAGATTATGGCGATAGCAACTAATCCAATTTCGCTTTAAAATTGCACTGCTCCTCTATGATCATTTCCCCAGAGCGCTGAGACCATCACGTGGAAATCTCCTGTAGACATCAGTGGGGGGGGCGTGAAGCCTGCTGAGCCATAACATACCAGAGATCCCGACGTCCTGAGCTGATGATGAACCTGGTCCATGTTGACTCTGCCAAAGCTGCCATTAAACGCCGATCCTCAGCATGCTTCCTGCCAACAGAACAATCTGCCGGATCTTAATTCGACTTCACCAATGTACGATCCTGGGCCTAAATCAGGCAACCGCAGTGCCAATGACCTGGACCGTCTTTTGGGCTCAAACGTCATTTTCAGGGGCCCCAGCGAAACTTCTTGGGCCCCAGCCTGATTTCTATGGACCCGGATTCGACCTTTTGAGGCCCCAGTGTGATTTTTGTGGGCCCCAGTGCGACTTTTCGGGGGTCCCGGCGCGATTTTTTTTGGGCACGAGTGCTACTTTCAGGGGCCCCGTTCCCACTTTTTGGAGCCCGAACTTCATACTCAGGAGCCCAAGAACGAGTTTTGGCGCCCGCAATGTGATTTTTAATGGCCTTGATGTGATATTTTGGGCCCTGCATGACTTTTTCGGCCCAATGTTATTTTGAGGTGGCCCCGTGCGATTTTGGGAGCCCCAGCGTCATTTTCAGAGGCCCCTGTGCGACTTTTTGGGCCACCAGCGTCAATCTCAAGGGCCTCTGCGCGACCTTTTTGGGTCTTCAATGTGATTTTAGGGGCCCATGTGCGATTTTTGAAGGCTCAGAATGAATTTTTTGTTAACCTGGCGCATTTTTTCCGGACCCTGACGCGATTCTTGGGGCATCACAAACTTTCAGGGGAGGGGGGGGGGGCATCAGAGGTGCACAAACCTGCCAACTCGCCTACCAGCGTAGGTGACAGATATTGGCTGAAACTGTGCCGTTGTTGTGACAGATAATCATTATTCGAAGAAGGAAAAGTTTTCACCACATAAAGAAGATATATCACTTCAGGAAAGACATTTTAACGCAAAAATATTTCGTGTACAGTTTACTTTCGGTTATTTCACAAACTATTCGCTTATATATTTCGGTAAGTTATCACTGCAATTTCGGAACAGGACATTTGGCAGCGCTAACTCTTTTGGGATAGATCCCGGTGCATAATATCGGCTGCACGCAGCCAGCTCCATTAGGCTGAACCATGGCGCAGCAGGCTGTCACAGATACGCCCTGACAGTTGATAGGGTTCGATTGCGGCGACCTGTGCTATACCGTTTTGGGGACCTGTGCTATTGGAGTAGGTTAGGTAAAATCCGAAAGTTTCTAAATGTGACAGATTTATGAGTTTCAATGCTTGTAGGTGACACTCTTGACGTTTTGTGCAACTCTGGGGGCAGGGTAAGTGCCCCCAATGCCCACCCCACCCCACCCCTCCTTCGGTACGCCACTGGATTCCCAACGTGCTTCCAGCCAACAAAACAATCTCCCGGATCTTAATTCGATCTCACCAAGGCACGACCCTGGGCCTAAATCAAGCTACCGCAGTGCCGACCATCACTTCGTCCTGTGATCCCGATAATCTGACCAAGGGAAGTTATCAGGATATGATTCGGTGGCGATCTGTAGAACTTGAGCTCGACTCATTTGATCCCTTGTGATGGAAGTCCGGTGTGATCCTGTGATCTAACCCCTAAGCACGGCGATGCTGCACTATCCGTCGATCTATCGGAGTTGTTGCAGCGCTGAGCATGCGGTGTATTCGGCGCACGGGACGATGCTAGGCTTGGTCCAGGTATTTCTCGGATCTTTTTACTCCACAGTCTTTTCGTGATCCCTAGCATTTAAGCCTGATTGTGATCCTCTGGCTTTCCAACCCCGCCATGATCTCCCGACACCTAGCCCGATCATGGTCCCCCAACACCTTAGCTCGACCATGATTCCCTGACCCTCCAGCCCGACCACGATCCTATGACTCTCCAGTGACATGACCCTGCAGGTCATGTCACAAGTCGCAGGCGGTGCACGTGCTCCATAACCCCCACATAACCACTCCAGTCTGTAAGTGGCGTCCGCAGTACAATGATGCCGTCAATGCAGTGGCGCTCAATAGTCAGATGGCGCGTGCTCCGCCAATGGTTGGCACATTGTCCGCGTGCGCATCGTGTGCAGTATTCCATTGCTAATAGAATTACAAACGAATGTCCGAATACAACTCCCGCCGGGCACGCCGTTTCATTACGTGCGGCTGCCTGTACGCCCGAAACTCGAGCGGAGTCGGCTGGAGAAGTGACCGACGCTGTTGGAATTCTTGGAATTCTGGATTAGGGGATCATGGTCGGGCTGGAGGGTCATAGGATCGTGGTCGGTCTGGAGGGTCAGGGAATCATGGTCGAGCTAAGGTGTTGGGGGACCATGATCTCCAGTCTGTAAGTGACTTGCAGGGTCATGCCTTTCATCCCAATATCTATGATCGTGGGCTAGCTGTTGCATTGTGAAATGTCAGAGGTCGATCTCAGCTCACGTACCGCGTCTCGCTGCCGCAGAGGTTCTCATGGAGGTCACCCGCACCTGCATGGACACAGACCTGGGCGGACGTGGCACAGACTGCAGGATCGGCCGTACGGCGCGCGGCATCCAGAAGAAGCTCTGCACCCACACATGCACAGCAGACGGGTGCAACACGGGTGGGCGCGCGGCACCAACCGCTCTGTACCTGGCCATGGCGACCGCCGCGTCGCTGGCGCTCGTCTGATGCGTGCGGCGCGCCTGAGATCTGCTGAAGGCAGGCCTCCAGCCAACTGCTGCTAATTGCCCCGCTGCTGTTGAACCGGCTTCTTGAACGCGGCGGGGAGTTCGTGTGCAGAGAAAGGACGGTGGAGGAGGCGAGTTCGTGTGCAGAGAAACGGCGGTGGAGGAGGCGAGTTCGCGTGCAGAGAAACGACGGCGGAGGAGGCGAGGTCGTGTGTACGAAAACGACGGCGACGGAGGCGTGTGTACAGAAATTACAGTGGCTCTGGCCAGTTCGTGTTTACATAAACGACGGCGGCGGGGAATTTATGTGCAGGGGAACCAGTATGTGGATGTGCTATGGTGAATGTAATAAGTGCGCGATTCGTTGGTTGGTGCAATGAATTAATCCATCTTGTCCTTGGTTGCCCGCCCTTGATTCATTGAGTCGGTTGGCCCGTCCGAACACGCTGACATTGCATGACGTCACTCGGTGAATGACGTCACTGGATGCAGTGACGTCATTCACCGAGTCTTCGGCGCGCAAAATGAAAACATGTGGGAACGGGCAACGGCGACTATGAATGGGGATGAGGTGGGTGAGGAGGGATTTCCCCCTCTTTATCTTTAGCGTAAGGCCTCTTGCACGTTACAATTTGGTGTGACACTTTCCTCATTTTTAAAAGAGATCGCACAAATTGCATAAACTCCAGGACAACCCATTGAGGTGTTTCTTAGTGGCAGTTGGGATTGTTGTTGCCTTGATTGTTGAGAAACATTGAGGAAACTTTATAAAAAAGAAGACTTTCTTCAATATGGAATCAACACTTTGTTATTTGTGAGGTAGCTTCACAACCTGCAAGCGTCTCTGCGATTGAAAACCCATTTGCTTGTATAGCTGATGTGCATGTCGTGTCTTGCAGCATTGATGTTCATGGCCGAAATTTGGGCTTGGAGCATTAGTTTCAGCAAGGTATCGTGCGACAAGGAATAAAAGCCTTACGCAATTGGATGCGTGATATCGATTTTAACCAGGCACTTCCATGGCGGTAGCCGTTTTGTTTTCATGCCGCTGAAACATGAATATGCCATGAATACCGATTTACAATGTAATCGCTGCTACAAGATAATTCCTTTGGAGCTATATGGCAGTTAAATCACTTTAAGGGGAGGCGCATTTTGAGATCCACTGCCCTGGGCGACACGGGATGGCTCTGACCTGCAATGCCAAGACTTGCTTGTATGATCTGATCTATGTATCGACGTATCGATGTTGGTCGATGGTGTAAGACACGTGAGTAAGTGAGTCGCGTTGGTTCACAATACGTCACCGCATTGCTTGCAAATATGTGTGGATCCTTGCGCTCAACTTTCTTCGTCTCCACGTATTTTCATCACAATCGACCAGGACCTGTGCGGGGCGCAGGACCAATGGATGCAGATTGCGATCACATTCAAATGCACACCTTCTCGAGAAGCTGAACCATGGACTGTTGGCGTTACACAGAGGAAATCAGTTAAAAATATGCCCGCCCACTCAACATTTTTGGATTTTCTTGCTCCGATGTCCTCATGGTTCCAGATGATCCGGACCAAACTTCTGCCAGCCTAACATGTGAAGCATGGGTATACTGCATGGCTATAGGGTATACCTGGGTATATTTGGTATACTTTAGAATGCCCTCTTAATGTTGGCTTCCCCCCCATAATTATTTCAACTTCATCATGGGACCCTATGGAGTGTGCCATCCATTTGGACGCTAACATTTCCTCCATGTATTGTGCCTCCGCCCCAATCATTTTCAGAAATAAACGCTCCTGATGTGAAGTGAGATGTGATGTTGTGCGATGTCTCGTGATGCTTCGCGATGTGATGCCGTGTCACCAAACCGATATTTATCAATGGATGTATCAATGGATGTATAATTGGATGCGCCCACCGGTGATACCAGGCCCGCGACTGAAATACAGCGGTATGGTACGTGTGTCTAAATTACCACACAAAAGAAGAAGAAGGCGATACCGTGAAAGGACGCACTATGACCCCTACTGATGACGCCCTTACTACGTGACACGGACGACACGAACCGGAACATGCTTACACGCGACACGAACCGGAACATGCTTACACGCGACACGAACCGGAACATGCTTACACGCGACACGAACCGGAACATGCTTACACGCGACACGAACCGGAACATGCTTACACGTGACACGAACCGGAACATGCTTACACGCGACACGAACCGGAACACTGGAGGAGACATACTCTCCTGGAATCTGTGGGCTAGATTCATGTCGAACTAATTCGAAAGGACACTCAACAAATGAACCTTTTTTGGCGAAACATGCGTCCTCTTGGATCTTCCTTGGTTTAATCTTGCATGGATTATGGTTGGAGTGGGAGATCACCTGATGGGTTCCACACACATGAGAGGATTTGGCATCTCGACGATGGGTTCCACACACATGTGAGAGGATTTGGCATCTCGACGACACCGCGGCACCTTTATCCCGCAAGCTGTTCGAGCTAAGTTGTATGAACAATTGGAGTATGTCGCATTAAAAAAAACAGCGAAATTCAGGAAACAAACATTGAATTTGGATCGGCTACCGATTGGTTGGTTGGTTATTGGGGTTTAGGGACGCATCGACTGCAGAGGTCATGCAGCGTCCGACCGGCTACCGGACAAAATATCGGCCAACTAAATATCAGCGACAAAATATCCACACAATGATTCCAACACACTAAGCGTCGCTTACGCAAAATAGGAACACCGCAGAACATCGGAACGCAAAATGTGAACACCGCAGAACATCGGCACGTAAAATTTTCACACCACAAACTTTCGACTCAAAAAGAATGTCGGCTCCGTCAAATATGAAGTAGCAAAACATCAACTGTCAGAATAAATATTCATTTTGAGCGAGATACACCTGTATCTAAATTTTCCGGCTTCGTTTGGCAGCACGTGCACTGAACTTGTGGATCTAGGTTGGATAGGTTGGATTTTGTTCTTCCATTTCTTGCCTTTCGACTTTTTGTGGTGGAATCAATACGAGCACCTCACGAGTCTTCGTTTTCAAACTGCAAATTACTCCAAATTACAAGCATAGCACCTGCGAACTTCTCTCGGCAACTGAGAGTCACGTGACGAAGCTCTCCGACGGGGTTACACAGAGGTGACAAAATGTCGAAGCCGCCACCGACGAACCCGTGAGCTGTCTCACATGCTTTCTATCAATGGCAGATAGAATGTCTTGCTGAGAAACCAAAGCGATTTTCGGATAGTTCACACGCTTTTTCACTCATGACAAGTCCTCCGATTTTAAAACGTTCTTTGATGCCCTCCTCCGAAGCCCCTGTCATTCTCTCATTATTTATGAGAGTAATGGCAAGCATATAGAGTAACTACAAGCATATCCTTCGGAAACTGTGGGCATAAAGTGCAATTTTGTTGCCTCTTATGGAAGCGCAATCTTAGTACGTATGCGTCTCAAGGTAGATGATAATTCCAACTATGTGGCCAGAGGCTCTTCGGGAGTGCAACGTACTGGGTGAGCTGGCTTATATTTTTGTATTTCACCACGACAAGACAGCAACTGCAGGCCATCCACATATGCACAATTGCTTCAATTGGCTGCCATACTTGTTGACCTTAATTGCTATGGAAGCAGGGTGCATGTATGCACAACTTCATCTGAAACACTTAAACATTACTCAGATGCCGATGTGGATTTAAATTTTGCAATCCGAAATGTGGAGGAAAATTCATGAGCAATCCATAGTGAAGAATCATTTTCAACAAGTTTGTCAAGTAAAAAGAACTCCTTGGTGTTTTGTGGAATTTTTGCATGTTGCTAAATACCCATTGGCTTGCAGTCATCACCAAACAACATAATTAAACCATCCAGTGGGAGTAAGAGTCATAATAATCCACTGCTTCAAGTACATCAATTTTCATTACAATCCACACCTAATGAACAAATATTTTTGCCTCCCAAAAGCAGGAATTTTGCCTCTTGTGATACAATACCCCTTTCAGGCACACAACACTACAATTACAACAAATTCCCCGGGGGTTTCGTCGCCATGGACTCTACCTGTTCCTCATTCACATGTTCTGGCCTCATTGAGCTGACCCACTCTACGAAAAATCCAGACACCATAACATTGCAGAGGGTTATGTTCTGGATGATGACAAAATCCAAGATCAGCTAGTTCTTCTGGCCCTGTTCTCTGGGGTGCAATTCTGTCACATTACAGCAGGTTTTGCTGGTAATTCTGTTTCCTAATGTGGTGCTGATTTTACATGTGATATTTATGCCGAAATGCACCCTGGTACTGAAACACAATGATTTAATATGGACTACAGATATTAAAAAAAAATTATGTTACCTATTCTTGGATGTAGGCAATTTGAATGAATATGATCTTCTTATCTTAAGGAAGTCACTCCCATATCATATCAGATTCATTCCAATCGCCACAAAGTTCACCAAAAGATGTTTTGCAAGTTTTCTAGCAAGGATTCAGGTGCAATTCAGCATATTTATCTACACAAGTTGTCAAATGTAGGCTTTGTGTTATATGACAAAATAAACTACAATTTCAAATGCAACCTTCACAAACATGATTAAGATGACGTAGCCACGCATTTGTGCTGGAAATGCAAACTTTTAAGGTGGGGAGCAAAATAACACCAGCGAAGGGGCTTTCGGTGAAGTAATATATCATACAAATAATGTAAAAAGAACAAACAAAAACAACATCACCCAACCTAACCAAACATAGCCAAACCTTCCTGTTAAAGAAGAAAAAAAAATTGGAAAGCATTTCAACACACGAGCAATATTTTCCACACAAATAAACTAGCCCAACCGAGCCAAACCTGTTCTTGAAGAAAAGAAACTTAACACAAATTGAGAATGGAAAATTATGTCCCCAACATTCTTCAACCAAAATACCCTAACCTGATATAACCTAGCATAGCCTAACTTTTTACTTGCTTGATTGGGGACAATGTGTGCGAACATTGTCTCCTGAACACCTTGAACCACAATAATACGAAAATATTCGTGTGGATACCCAATATGCCAATGTGGATATCAGATAATACCCAAATATGCTTAAGGATCAAAGTAGGAGTAAGAGTTGGTATAAACAGGGTCAGCATATTTGTCTAGGTGACATGACTGGCCAGAGTTCTTGCTTAATCCTGATTGGCTAATTCCCTAATTCCCTAATCCTAATGAGTAACCGTGATGTTGTGGTTACAGCTAAAAAAGAGTTGATCTAGAAGCAATATGTAGAATGGTATGGTAATACTCATTGATATAACAAAATTGCAAATTTTAGCACAGGAACTAGGTGTATATAATCTGCAGGTCAGATTTCTACCAGGATTTGAAAGATTTCCACCTGATGAATGTGGAGGTGGAAGTCAGGAGGCATAGCCAGCATAGCATAATATATTCCTTGCTTGGCATGGCATTGTCTGGTGGGCCACCACAAAAATAATTGAATATCCGCTCCTATTTTGGGATTGATCTGCACCATCGTTCCCATCTTTCTCCAACACCGAGGGACATCTTCACCCGTAAAAGCTGTCCTCCGTGCTTCAACTTGCACATCGTCATGCCGCGTAATTCTGCTTTATTATACAGCTAGCATGGCCACAAGTCGCCTTCCTTCGTGGTGCAAAGGGGTCGACTTTTCCAGCCACAAGTCGCCTTCCTTCGTGGTGCAAAGGGGTCGACTTTTCCATCGCTCCAGGTGCTCCCAGGGGGGGGGGGGGAAACTTTCCCCTTTATGCGTACGGACGACTTGATGATGGGAACGTGCCCACCGGTGGACCAAAGTCAAGGGAAACCATGTAAACCATCAGTTCCATCAATTTACACCATTTAAACCATCAAGTCAACCATTTAAACCATGGCTTGTTCTCCACTCCTGGATGACGTCATATAAAATTACACCGCTGGCCGCGGATCCATTAATGGTAGTTGTAATACTGTGGTTACCTGTGGTGATATGCTTGGAAAAATTGTCTTAGTGCTTTTTAAAAAAATTTAACGAATCACTACGCTATTTAAGGGCAAGCCGACGTCCTTGACTTACATGACGACATTGTTCGGAGATAAGGTCTCCTTGGTTCAGCAAGGTCATTTATTAAGGTTCATCGCGCAACAATTGTTCCACATGAGGCAGTTCACTGCTGTCTCAGCGACATATCGCCGACGTCTACGAGAAATGCCCAATGACCGTCACCTGTGCCGCTGTTTTTTTTTTTCAGCCAGCAGCTGTCTCAAAAGGGACGCCACAACTATATAAAATGCGTCGTTCGACAATTCAAACTAGTACGGAAATGGATCTTGCCATGATTCATTCCTCCAAAAATATATGCTAAGAAATTGGGAAGAAAAGACTTGGCTGTCTCATTTGAGCCTTCCGTGTCCCATTAGCTGTCACCGACGTGCGTCGGCGTGACGCCGGCTTTGTTCACGTCTAGGTTAAAGGTCAACCGTGTGGACTGATTCCGCCGTGGCCGCAGGCGTTTCCTCCAGACAGCCCATGGGATGCGCAGGAGGCCGCCCGGCAGGTGGCAGCGGAGACAGCTGACGATACGACAATCAGCTTATTGCTTCCGGAACGGTCGGCGGCTGCCGCGGTCTGATGGTGGGTGCGCGACATATCTTGGAACTCGTGCGTCCGGGTTCTTGCCCGGTTAAGGAGTGGAAGGAGTGGAAGGAGTGATGAGTGATCAGTGAAATGCGCTTGTGATTGAGATGAGTGGCGGACGAGGCGTACACACAGCTGTTGGTCTCCGTGTGTCCGGTGTTGCTCCGCGGTATCTATCGGGATGCTCGGTTAAGGAGTGGAAGGAGTGATGAGTGATCAGTGAAATGCGCTTGTGATTGAGATGAGTGGCGGACGAGGCGTACACACAGCTGTTGGTCTCCGTGTGCCGGTGTTGCTCCGCGGTATCTATCGGGATGCTCGGTTAAGGAGTGGAAGGAGTGGAAGGAGTGATGAGTGATCAGTGAAATGCGCTTGTGATTGAGATGAGTGGCGGACGAGGCGTACACACAGCTGTTGGTCTCCGTGTGCCGGTGTTGCTCCGCGGTATCTATCGGGATGCTCGCCAATCTCCGCCACGCTGCAAGATCTCAACCGGTAAGGATTTTGATCTCGGTTTCTGGTGCATCTTCTTTGCCTCTATCCGCCGTGACTTCCCAGTTTCCCGTGGGATGATTCCGTTGTGATGGAAATTATCACGTTTTCGGGAGCGTCAAGATGGAATCGTGGCATCTGGAACTTATGTTTCCATATTTATTCATAATACAGGTACTCCACAGCCATGAAATAAAATGTAAAAGGAAAAGTATTCATCCTTAGGGTATATACTAGGGTGTGTCACCAATCGCAGTGCAAGGTGCCCCTATGATTTTATCATGCCCTGTCCATATAGAAACAGCGTGGCACTATTCATTCCCTCTGAATTTTAACCCCCATCTAGCTCCAAGCGAGAGAAGTTCGGCCGATCTGCTAACACTAGCGACACTAGCGCCACCATAGCGGGCAAACCGTGAACTAGCGAGCAGTTGCTGTTCGCAGCGCTCGCTCCACTTCTCACTGACAAATAAGTCTTGTTTGATTCTCTGTTTGGTTTATTGAAGAAAGTATATCAATACTAGGCTCAGATTTACACAACTTACGTAGCAATAATTTGCTTCAGACGGAATCGAATGGGGATAGGGAGGGCTGCAGCAGGAGGTGGCTTCTCATATCGGACCAGACAAGACATTTGCTTTGCATTCCTTACAAATGCCGCGTCTTAGATACAATGCCAACAAGACAAGCTTTCTTCAACCACAACACAATACTCTGTGCCATATCTGACATACAAAGCAATCATCTGGCGACTTTCTCCCTACAGAAACGATTTTTTGCTGATGACCGCGGGCAGCTGCTGCCGGTGCCTGAGGCGGCTGCAGATGTAGCCATGCCGTTGTTCTTCTCCCACCACCGCCCGCGCCGCGTCAGTAACCACTTTGACGGTACGTTCCGCAGCTACAGTGTGCACCGGGAAGGCGCCCACGGTCAGCGGTGCAACCCGAATGCCGTCCAGCTCTGAATCGTTCAGGTCCATGGTGAGCGGCGGTTCGGTGAGAAGCGCAGCGTTCCAGTCCAGCATTTCGGTGAAATTTACGGCATTGAAGTTCACCGCTGGGAGTACGAATGGCCGGACCTCCCCCTGAGGCTGCTGTCGACACTGCTGGATGACCTGCACTGCGCGGGTGCGGAGTTCCGGGTCTTGGTCGGTCACCATAGCCAGCAGTATCGCTTCTGGATGGCACCAGTAGCTGTTACGCTGGATGACAGGCTTCACTGTGTCCTGCAGTTGTTGAGGCAATGTGCGTAGTAGCTCCAAGCTGAACATCATGTTCTTCGCGCCGCTACTACATTCGCTGTGTTTCCGGATGTGGAACCACACTGGCACGTAGTGGCCCACTAGAAACTTTATGATATCGCAGAGTTGAGGTGATGGTGACGCGGTTGCGACGTACAGGCGGAGTAGCCTTGCAGCCAGAGTGAGCCACCTGTGAAGCAAGAATGTGTTCAGAAACATATTTTATTGCTGTTATTTAGGTAACTCGTGTATGAATGGTTTACTGGTAGACAAACAAAAGTTTTTTTTTAAAGAGCACCGTTTGCGATAAATATGCACGAAATACGAGAAAGAGGCGAAGTAAACTGTTCTTACTGTCAAATAACATTGATTTTTTTACTCGTTTATCACATTGATATCGCATGATATCGCAGAGTTGAGGTGATGGTGACGCGGTTGCGACGTACAGGCGGAGTAGCCTTGCAGCCAGAGTGAGCCACCTGTGAAGCAAGAATGTGTTCAGAAACATATTTTATTGCTGTTATTTAGGTAACTCGTGTATGAATGGTTTACTGGTAGACAAACAAAAGTTTTTTTTTAAAGAGCACCGTTTGCGATAAATATGCATGAAATACGAGAAAGAGGCGAAGTAAACTGTTCTTACTGTCAAATAACATTGATTTTTTTACTCGTTTATCACATTGAAGCCATGTTTCAAAAGCAAAAGAACCGTCTAACAATTACCGTCCACACGCCACTAAAAAGATCATAACCGGCACATACCTGGCGTGGTTAACTGGCCCAATCCGTTTCCTTGCGTCCTCTTCTGCGAGGTGGCCAGTTTGTATTGCGACAGCGAGCCGATGTAGCAGCAGTTGATCCGCGCTGAGCTCGGCCTCCTGCAGCTGCTGGGAGATCAGAGACGTGACCGGCGATTGGATTGAACTGGACAGGCGGTAGTGCATGTACCTCGGCAGTCACAGCCTTGCCGAGAGGTCCAGTGAATGATTTAGGACCAGTGGTTTTTCCATCATATTTCCGAAACACCTCGCGTAGGTTCAGCTCATTGGAATGCAGCTGGCACACGAACCAGTGCACGGGATGTTCCGTGAGAACTTCGAAAAAGGCGGCAAACGCCGCCCGCAGAACCGGTGTTGACGGCAGCGCCGTCGCAGCCGAGAACCCTGATGGCGCCTCCGCGTTCGGCGGCGATGTCGACCAGCTCCTGCACTTCATCTTTAGCGCGTCCCGACGATGGGGTGAAATGAGTCACGTATTTTCCCCCAGGCTCAGCTACAACGGCAATGTGCTCTTCAGAACACTCTGTGGATCGGCCGGTGTTAGTGTGGGGATCCTTTCGCCCGTCGAAATACAGAGACTGCAAGGCACTGCCATGCCTCTTGTCGGACATGGCCTCAGCCGAGGTTCGTCGCACCCTGACTCTCTCCCGCCAAGCCTTTTTAGGGTCCAGCAGCAGTGTGGGATTTTCAGAAGAGGCCCTTCCGATGTCCAGCTGGAAAGCATTAATGACGGCAGCTACCGACCGGTTTGATAGGCCGAACCTGTCTGCAGCCAGCGCTGTATTTGTCAGCGTGTCACAATTTGCGACAAGCGGTTCGCCCGCCGAGACAGTTGCACTATCCTCCGAGACAGTCACACTGTCTGACTGACTGCCACTGGAAAAGTCAACTGAATCATGGAAGCTCTGATCGCCCATTGCGACGTCCGGCGTGTCAGACTGTCCGGCCTCGTTGCGACCGCTCTGGCTGTCATCACTGGGACCAGCGAGGCTCCCCGGTTGTAGCTGTCCCTCAGCTTGCCGTTGTCTCAGCCTTCTAGAAGTTGCAGTTTTACGTCGGGCACTTTCCCTGCGGTCGATGCCTCCCAGGAGCATCTTACGAGAGCGCCTCTGGTCTCTGAAAGCTGATCTCTTTTTCGGGCACTTTTCTTTCCCGAGGACATCTGCAATGGCGCAGATCTTTACATCGACATAGAGCTATGTCAAACAGCCTTCCGAAATAGCTTCGAGCTTTCTCCGACGCCGAGCTTTTGGCTTCACGGTCCACCGTTTTGGTTTATTGAGCTTCTTATACTGGCTGTAGCAGGCAGCGACCTTTCGCTGCACACCTTTTAACTGCATCGACGGGATGCCTTCGTCGTTCCAAATTTTAAATACCCGCTCAGCGACCGGCTTAAATATTTCAGCTGACAGCACTTTTCGATCTCAAGTTGGGTTTTGGCCATATAATAGCCTAACATAGTTGATGACATCTTTGTTAGCGGGAAACTGATTGCAGGTAGGTTCTTCGGAGGTCCGAGGCTGAAGTGTTTTGCCCGGCTTCGAAGGGACATCCTGAATGACGGATCAGGATCTGCAAATGACAGAAACTGGGATTACAAAATGTATTCTAGTCATACGTTGTTCAATTATGAACGATTAACTAGCCGAGAGTTTCGAGGGTCTTCAGTGGCGGATGGATAAAATGCCCCATCGAGATGATGCCCTCATAAGACATTATAGTTTCTAACACTATAAAAATCACCAACCGTAGGTATAGTTCCAGTCTCAATTCAAGAACTCAGGACTGCAATGCAGGGAATGGGTCGGATGTCTTCACTCAGCGGGAATGTCATAGGTACTCCCAACAAAACTCAAAAATGTTACAGCCTGTACTTAGTTATTTGACCTTATAAGTTATTACAGACTCCAAACGCCGCAACGCTGGTCTGCGCTAGTCATATTTCACAAATCAGTGACGAATTGAAAATAGAACGCTGGCAACCACGCAGTTCGGTAGAGACGGCGGGACGCGGAGAGGGGCAGAGGGGCAGTTCCCCTCCCCCAAATTTCCGACGAAGTACATTGGGGTACCGTGTCAGGCGACGGGCGCCTAAAACGAAAATGCACTAAATTCGTTTTTTCTCGTTGTTTGTACCTAAGGGCGCCTTTCGGTAGACGGGTATGGGTGCGTCCTGAATTTCCCTACCCCTCAACCTAAATGCCTTCGGCAGCCGCTGAGTTTGGAAGCCCTTAATTAACACCCTCTCCCCCACCCCACCCCACCCCTGAACACAAAACTAACCAATCGTTGAACTGACCTGTAAAGAGGCCCCCCCCCCCCCCCCCCCCCCGCCGATTTTAACGGGGAGCGCCCCCGGGGGGGCCGGGGGGGCGGGGTTGCGGTTGGGGGGGATGTTGGGTTGGGTTGGGCGGTTGGGGGGGTAAAATTGGGTTTGGGGATATACTACCACTTCCTCCCCAATATTGTATATTTGCTGGTAATCCAACGGCAAGTTTATGCTCTATCCGACAACTCCTACCTCCCGGCCATGGTGCCAAATGCGGCCAGATTGGCTATTTTCTGTGAATCGAGTGCTATTTCAAAAAGTGCGGCAATTTGAATATGTTGGCTGAGTTTTATATTGAATTTATTACTTTTAGTTAAATAGTTACTTAAATAGTAATTTATTACTTATAGTCAAAACTTCTGGAACATTTCATATCTACAGATAAAGTACATATATTTCAATGGTATGTCCTTCATACTAGACGCAGTCATCGACATTGCATCCCGGTGCTTATTGGCCATCGTGAAACGGGCTAATGGTAATCTCAGCAATACTAGGAGATTGTTAAGATCGGTGGTCCTCAGAAAAACCATGCAATCTAAAGCAAATCGAACCATTTATGGGATACTGGCAGTCTGCGGCTCCGACAAATAGAAGGGAGGAGGTGGCATTGTGTAGATTGCACATCGGCCACATATTTCAAACTCATGGTCCTTTTTTGCAGAGAAAGATCGAGGTCTTTCCACAGCCTGTGGTGCCGTAGCAGAGGCGCAGTCGGGGGTGACTCCGCCCCTAAGGATCCTAAAACGCACCAGATGAATCGACACATTGGAAGATTTTCCCACTCAAAACCAAAAGTTATTGGCAAGCTTTGTGCGTCGAAAGAGTTCTGTTTAATGACTTTATTGGCCTGGTTATCAGATACATTATTATCCCCTCATTAATAAAATCAGACCTGCGCCACTGTGCCGAATCGTCATGTCATCGCTCGACAAGATTTAGTATCTGACCCGTACTAGTGATTGAGCAACAGAAGCTGCCAGCCTCCCTCAAGCCCCGCCCTCCCCTCCCAGTTGTCTCGTAGGTGTCCTTCCCAGGACATGTGCGAGAAACTCCACCCCGGGTGACGTCAGACACCCGCACCACTAGCTGGATGTTAGCCGGACTGGCCGGCCGACGCCACTTGTCGGTTGCTCGCCGGATTAGCCGACGTGGCCCCCCTCCCAACCCCCTTCGGCCCACCGGTGCCTCGGGCACCGTCGGGAAACCGAATTGTACCGTCGGCCAGCCTTGATTGTCTTTTGTCCCCTCCCACCCAATAGGATAGAGCTGACAGGGGTACCTTTCTGGTTCAATGGATCGGGCTAGCGGTACACAACCGTGACTGCCCCCGCCTCTGTTGGGCTACTCCCATCCCTCCAAAACTCTTTGTCTTTCTACCCCTTTTTCACGTCACTTCCTTCCACACCTTTCCTTGCAGCACCCCTTCAGGGTGACTATCTTGTCTGCACCCCTTCAGGGCGCCCTTTTCACACACTCGCACTTCCGCCCTCGTCTGCCGGGTACAATCCCCGCCCCGCCCCGGTATGTCCGGGGACCCCCCGCCCCCTTGGGAGGACTGAGGCCGCCTGCCCCCTCCCCGCGACCCTCCAGAAGGGGAGTCATTTATCTTGGTGACCAAGGTGGAGGGCTCGTGGTCCCGCACCTCCCCTTTTGGGATAACCCGCGAACTCGACAACTGGACGGGCGGAGTGACGTCCACCAAAGTCTTCTCCCTTGTTGTCCGAGTCAGGGAGGCCCCCAGGCCTGGACTCTCATGAACCTGAAGAGGTTTATGGACGTCCCAGTCAGGGTGGAACTGGCGGACCGGTTGAATCTTGTGCACATGACCGCCTATGCGCCCGAGCTAGAGGAGATCTCCGAGGAGGAGCTCCTGACAGAGCTGCAGGCCCAAGGGGTGTGTGAACTCACCCGCCGTCCCCGCCCCGGCCCAGTGCTGAAGATAGGCTTCCGAACCCAGGCCCCTCCCGCCTACATCATGGCCGGCTACCTACGTATCGCCCTGCGCCCCTGGACCCCGACCCCGCCCCCGGCCCGCTGTGGCTTCTGTCAGAAGTACGGCCACCTAGGCAAGGCATGTCGCTCCAGAGAGCCCGTCTGTGGGCGCTGTGCCGATGGGCACCTCACAGACACTTGTACATCCGAGGTCCCTCGATGCGCGGCCTGCATGGGCCCCCACCCGGCCGCATCCCCCCGGTGCCCGGCATGGCTCGACGCAAAGGAGCGACAGCAACGTCGACTCACCGCGCGAGTCGCCTCCTCACCCACACCACCGATGGTGTGGGCTCGGCACCCCTGTGGCCGACTCCTGCCGAAGCGGCTCCTCGCCCCCAGGCTGGACCGCACGACCCCAGCCTGCCCTCCCCCCGGCCTCTCGCCTGGCCCCCTTAGCGGGCCCCTTCGTCCCACGGCCCCCGCCCTGTCTCCAGGACGGACCCCCGCCGGCCATGCGTCCTGCCCCCGCCGCCGGACCCTCTGATGTCGGGAACCCCCACCGACAACAGGCCACGCGCCCAGCCGCCTGTCACCCCGTCGCCCGCCGAAAGGGGCGACAGGGTAGATGGTCTCGCCCGCGCGCCGATCGATCTCCACGCTAACAATGGAGCTCCGGTGCCCCCGGGATCTTCTATCCCTCACAAATAATTTAAAAAAAATGTATATTCAGGACTGCTGGTCAAACAACACCACACATCTACACGATATCAAGCCCACACTCTCCAGCTGGCCCTCCTCCAACGAGCACACTCGTCTGAACGAGGTGACCCTCGCCAGACTTCGCCTCGGACACACCAAATTGGCACCCGATTATATTTTTCATCGACTACACCGCCTTCCACTTTGTAGCACATGTCACGTACGACTTACTGTCACCCATATCTTACGTAACTGCCCAGCATATGCTCCTCACCGTCGCGATATCATCCGGTATTTCACCAACATCCATTCACAACTTTCGCTTCGAGCTCTCCTCGGGAATTAGCACCCGGCACTCCTCGAGTTACTTTTCCGCTTTCTACAAGACACCGAACTCTCCAAACTGATCTAAAGCCTCCGTTGCATTTACCTGATCCAAGCAAGTATGATGTGAAGTTAAAAGTTATATGACACGCGCTACACTCCTCACTGGCTGTATGACTCAGCTCCACATCTCTTCCTCTCCGACGTCGCAAAACACATACATGTAGGTTACCTCACACTAGGTAGACAGGAACCGATCCAATTTGGCCAAAACGGACGGATTTCCTTTTAAATTGCGCTTGGTTTTTTACCTACGGGCTTTCCAAGCAGCTTGGTTTTTCCCTTTTTAGGGGTTTCCAAGCTTTAACTTAACATACACCGACACATACAAGGTCGGGCCTCAATCCCACGACTCGCTCTGGGTGACAGGCCTCTGCTTCGCTTCGCTTCAGGTCTCAGGTGGGCAGTGGAGCCTCTCCGTAGGCTGTGAAGCTGTCCACCCTCAAAATGTCCTTCCATTGTTATGATTGTATGTATGTATGTCTGAACATGACCTATTTACCATGTATGTATCGTCCCTCTACGCCATGTTTCTTGTTTGACGGCGTCTCTCCTTTCTTGCCTAATTGATATAATCGGATGTCACATAAGCCGGATTAACGTAATTCCTTTCTCACCTGTCGCTACTCTTCGCCCGGGACCAATCGGCGTGAGAGATTGGCGACGCTACATGACTCAACGGTCGACGTGTCGTAAAACCAATAACCAACCAACCAACCAAACTCATGTGCATTCCTGATGATACACCTCCTGTGTCTGTGAGTTACGGCCTTTGTTGCACCATATTTGAGAACAGCGGATAGTCCTTCGGCCGCAGATTGCCCGTGACTGGCTTCAAAGTGATGTCTCTTCAGTTCGACGTCAGTTGTGTTGGCACTATGATCGAAACTCTGTCTTCATCGATATTGCCCAGCACAACAGTCCGATAATTGGATGATTTCTTTGATGTCATAATTGGTGTGGAGGTGATCGTGAGCTTTTTCAGTGAATACTTTCACAGCTGCAACATCATGTTTCAAGTCTGCAGAGCTGAACACAATGCTTTCTATGCGAGTGTGGGGGCCTTCCTCATCACTATTGTTGACGGACGCCACTGCTGGGTGTATGGTCACTTGGGTCTGAGACCAGTGTGATGATTGTGATTCATCTTGAAAGCTGCTTGCGTAGTTTTGAGCAAAATACATGACCATGACGGCAGAATTTGGCTTCATATCGTTCTTGGCATTTCCAATTTCCTTCAGTTGCCGCTTCGCGCGAAACAGATGTAGACTGAACATTTCAGCAGTCAGGACTGCCTTGTTGATTACATCTTTTATCGTTGTCCTGTGTGTCACGAGTTTTGTTGAAGAAACAATCTTCTTTTTGGTCCTTCCACTTCTGTCCCGGACATCGTTCTCTTCACGGACAATTTCCCATGCATTGTACTGGATCTCGTCATTGCCAGCTTTGTTCAGTAAGGGATTGTAGTGAGTCCTCACCTTAACGGACCCACATACCTGACACTCTGCCTTCAAGCAGCTTGGCGATGGGAATGCTTGGGGATCATACTCGCAGAACATCAGGTCAGACAAGTCTGCTGTCTGCACGAGACTTGGGCACCGACTGTCATTGACAGGCTTGATTTAGCGATTTCAGCACCCACTTTGCGTTCTTGCATTTGTTACAGCAACAAACCGAGCGCTCTTGTGCTTTCAGCTTTCGAACATTGCTGGGCTTTAAGTGAAAATTATCAAAATCTGTTTAATGGTCAAAAATGCAACTTGATCATTTTTCTTTCGGATACCAAGAACTCCTCTTTGTATTTTCCAATCAGCTGGGTGCATGCTTAACACAAGCAACAGGCTTGCAGTCATTTCCAAAGATCTCCATTCAAAGTTCTGAGAAAAAAGGAGTCAATGATTTTCTGTAAGGTGTTTTGGATGGGAAGCATCCAAGGACACGGCTCACTCAGCACTCAGCACTCAGTACAGACAACACTCAGTACAGACAACACTCAGTACTGCAGATCCTCGATGATGAAGATATCGGACAAGTGTAGACATATGGGGCGACAACACTGGAGATAGGGCAATTTTAAGCCAGAGCGAAGGTGAAGAACATGGCAATGCAATACATTCCAATACAGTACAGTACATATGGCGTGACAATTTCAATGGACAAGTGGCCAGGAACTCTTCATGGTGTTGAGAGTGGGCTTCAGGTTTCTGATGTGGACTGATTCTGTTATTTTTACTTCGGCACAGTATTTGCCTGTGCTGAGAATTTCTATCCGAAAGGAAGTGTTTATTTTAGCGTTCGAAAGATCTGGATGACAGCCGACGATGTGCTCCCCTAACGGCGTATCTAAGATGTCCTCTATATACCACATATGTAGATCTGGGGTGAATGTTAAATTTACCATGAACCCTGTTTCACGAATATCCATGAACGTGATAGCTACCGGTGGAGCCACCCTGCTACCCATGGCTATTCCTGCAGTCTGTTTAAGAACTTTGGAGCCAAAACGTACATAATTATTGGTGAGCTCATGGGTAAGAAGAATGCGGATATATTTTAATGAAGTGACGAACATGTTTATTTTTGCTAGGTTTGCTTCTATGAGGTGCGCAACTGCATCTATTCCTTCCTGGATGGGGATGCTACCATATAGGTTGCACACGTCTAGAGTGAAGACGATACGATTTTGAGGGAGCCGTTTGCGAATGTGCTGTTCACGCGTGCTAGTTACGCCTCAGCGTTAGTTAGGTGAGCCGGAATGAATGACAAAAGTTGCGTGAGGATGCATTGTAAAAACCAGGAAAGCTTGTCGAGCGGGCCACGGCACGCCGACACGATGGGTGGCAGGGGGTCTCCAGATTTGTGGGTTTTTGAGAGGCCGTAGAACTCTGCAGTCCGGGCATGCTGAGGAAGGATGCGGCGCAGATAGTCGTCCGGGATTTTGTTTTTGAGTATTATCTTCATCAGGTTCTTCGTGTCTTCTTGAAGTTTAACTGATATATTAAAGTTTACGTTCTCGTAGGTGCTTATGATGCTTTCTGCTTTTTCTCTATGCGCTGTTTTGTTCATGAGAACAAGGCTTTTGCATTCATCTGACCGATTGAAGATGATGCTTTAGTCATTTTTCAGTGCTTCCAGTTCCTTTCTTTGTGCAAAGGTAGTGTTCGTGGGCTGCACTGGTGCAGCTCCGCGGTACAGGCTAATGATTCTCAATTTGACCTTTTCAAGCTGCCGTTCCGTTTCTACTGGTATCACAGGTGGTTGGCAGGCACCACCGTCTGGGAAGAAAGGACGAGGCATAGCGCCTTGAAATTGCGCCAGTTCATCTACTGGGTCTTTCGGTGTGCTGGGCGATGGTCCAGGGGCTGTCCTGCCTTCCTTGGACTCAGCTGACTTTCTTTTCTCTTCTATTTCCTTTTTCCATTTGAGGCACGTTCTATCCCGACTTATACCGAGTGTATCAATGAAGGTGTGACTCTTTGAGTTAGAGTATATTTTGGTCCTTTCCCTAAGAGAGTGACCATGCTTTCGCTGAGCTGGTGGCTTGACAGGTTGACCAGCCGGGGTACTTTGCTTGTGTCGGTGTTCTATATCCGTTGGATCTGTCTCACTGTTCTGCGATGTTGAGTGACTCCGGGTTACGATGGGCGTGGTTGTGTTACTGGACGCGTCGAACTCGCCGTAGCTTTTCGTCAGTCCTAAGATGCCGGCAAGGAGCGTATAGAGGCTGTGCCACATATATTGTATCACATGAATCCAGGTTGAACGCATCTGGATGGCGGGACGCTCTTTTGTGTTGGCTGTCTGAGAGTGGTAATCACATTAAGATGCTCCTGGACTTTTGAAGTCACGGTTACAGTACCTTTCGGAATATCTTGTTCCAGCAGAGCGGGTCTCTGCTCGTATGGTTCCTTGAGTTCAAGGCGATCAAACTCACGCCCCAACCTTTGAGTTGTTGATCGGGTCAGGTCAACGTTCTGCAGACCTTCCTTCACACAGAGGTTGGCGAGCTTCTTTGTAAGGCGTTGTTTGACCGTTAATAGCTCCTCCGTAAAAAAAATATGTTTGCCTTGACTGTGTAGCCACGGCCAAACGTCACAACATTTACCCAGGAAATGCCCTGATCTTGTCACAGTTATAAATTATTCGTGAAATAGGGTGGAATATACCACTTCTTCGAACGCTAAAATATCGAAAATATCGATAAAATATCGAACACTTCCTTTCGGATATAAATTCTCAGCACAGGCAAAGACTGTGCCGAAGTAAAAATAACAGAATCAGTCCACATCAGAAACCTGAAGCCCACTCTCAACACCATGAAGAGTTCCTGGCCACTTGTCCATTGAAATTGTCACGCCATATGTACTGTACTGTATTGGACTGTATTGCATTGCCATGTTCTTCACCTTCGCTCTGGCTTAAATTTTCCCTATATCCAGTGTTATCGCCCCATCATATGTCTACACTTGTCCGATATCTTCATCATCGAGGATCTGCAGTACTGAGTGTGTGCTCGTTGTTTTTTTTTCTATGTGAAAGCATAGAACTTGAAAATGGTGTCAAACCGAAAGCTCGTTCATTGTTTAGGCCACATTTCTATAAAAATAAACTAATTTTGGCATGTTACTGATCAGCTTATATATATATATATATATATATATATATATATATATATATATATATATATATATATATAAATATATATATATGCATATATATATATATATATATATTTATATGTATATATATATATATACATATATATAGATATATATACATGCATTGGTGGTTAAAGGTCACTGCGGCTTTGCTGTTGGTTAATTTCTTTGATGTGGTTTCGATTCTTCTTATAATGGTTTTGTGTTCGCATTCGTGCTGACTCAAAATGGTGCCGAAGCTCAATCAGCAATGATAGCTGGCTTAAAGAACGCATAGTGTATGTCCTCCATGTCGACGTTTCGTCATTTCACATGACATCATCAGGAACAAACGCAGATTGTTAACGAAATCACACAGGTAATACGTATAAGTTACACCAATCATAGTGAAGGTACAAGAGCCGAAGTCGCGTATATAGAAATCGAATACGAGTATCGTCTAGTATGCGTAAGCGTTCACTCACAATAATTAGGTTACCACAGTACAGTTCATTTTCCAACACACTGAGAAGTGTGTGTTGGAGAAAAACCGCCACCACTTGTAATGTACCCACTTTTGAGCAGGATCACACGTTTTTTCTTGTTGAGCTCCCCGATACAATTTTTTATCTGCACAAGCAAGCGAAAAGGTGCCTGGAAATAGCAATTAGCCTTTGATGCCCACGCTTGTTCTCGTTTGCTTCATTGATCCGAGCTGAAACCGTTTTTCAGACTACATTTTAAGAAATCTCCTTACCATTACATTTGTTTTTCAATGGTTAAAATATTACAATTTATACCTGTCTTTTTCAAGAGATTGGTACCTACAGTGACAGAAAATACGTCAATATCATGTTTTCTGAAAGTCTTGATGGCAACTTGTTTGATTAAATCGTGGCAATTGCGGCTCACGTATCCAACTCGACGCATTTACCACCGACGATAATTCACTACGACTTGTTTACAATGTACAACTTTGATATGACACAGAGTGTAAAGTAGTAAGTAGTAAATTATAACTTACGTCAGTGTAGTAAGTAGTAAGTAGTAAAAACGTTTATGAAACAGGCTACTGATAGTAAAGCACACCACTCGGACATCTAAAGGGTGCTTGCATAGTGCTTAGGCGTAGCATGCTGCACATAATGGGCTCCGGTTAGGCGAGTGGTGCAAGTGCTGAGCTTGGATGTGCAAAGTCTGTCATTATCTTGATTGTCCATTCTATTGGCACGTTAGTAAAAAGACTGCAAACGTCCAGGGAGCCAGTTGCCCGCGTTTCTACTTGCTTTTGATCAGGTCAATGAGTTCGGCGGGAGTTCGTAAAGAGAACGCTTGGGCACAAACGGTGCGAGTACCTGGTTTAAGTGCTCCGCCAAGTGATAGGTGGGGAGTGGGATCTGCGAGATTATCGGTCGTAGGGAATAGCCGGTTTTGTGGATCTTCGGATTCCCATACAAATACCCAGGGGCATAATCGCCTGTTAGCTTACGTAGCTTCTCACCTTTAATATGCGTGTTAGCCATAGTGGTCGGGTCGTTTGCTTTCTTCTTCAGCTCATCTATAGGATTACGTGTTATCCTTTGGAACTTAGTATTATCGCTCAAGATTACACTGAGTTGTTCACCATAGTCTGCTTTGTCCACAATGACATACATGGCTGACTTATCAGCTTTACGGATGACGATATCCTTGTTCTCCCGTAGTTCTTTCGCCGCGCGTCGCAAGTGGGGCGGAAGGGAAGGTTTGACCATTATCCCCATATTTTTTGGTAAAAGCCACTCCCCTGATAGATATAAAGACAGCGTCATCGGTGCGTATGTGAACAGGGCGATTAGTACCTGGCAACTAGCGCACACAGAACTACGCAGAGTAAAACTAATGCTCGTCAACAACTATCCGGTGCTTACCATCGACAAGCATATCAGCACTAAGCACGTCGCAGCACAGTCCCGTCCCCCAACACAGGGCACCATATACAAGCTGCTCTTCAAAAATAGTATGTCCCCTGCTTACTTGACCGATGCAAAAGTGCTTCTAAACATTGTGAAGAGTCACTGTAAGCCACTGTCCCAGAGGATGAACTGAAACTAGTCATTTTCTATAAGAACCCCACCACTCGTTCCCGCATTATGGAAAACAACCCATCTTGTGACAAATCACCGCTGAAACAGTCCAATGAAATCTATGAATACAAATGCACTATTGTAGACTGTGCGCTCCGTTCAGATAGCAATTACATTGGAATAACGACAATTTCACTCAGCAGGTGTATCACCATGCACTTGCAGAGCGGCGGCCCACAAACGCATACGATCATACACCACGACACACGCGTCACGACACAACAAATGGTTGACAATACCACTATCATCGCCAGATCACACGAACCAAGACTCCTTCACATACTATAGGCCATATACATACGCGAAAGAGACCCGGCTATAAACCGGCAGGTCAATGCGCGAGGTACTCTGTCGCTGTATGACGGATCACCCCTGGGGCCAAGATGATCGATTGTGACCCTAAAGCCAAAATAGGGAGTGTTCCTGGTGTGGCCTTGTGAATAGCGACAAACATTGTGGTTATATTTCAGCTGTGTGATGTCACCCAAATATGTTTCGCACGCGTATTTATCAGTGTGTTGGGAAATGAACTGACCGATATGTACTGTGGTAACCTAATTATTGCGAGTGAACGCTTACGCATACTAGACGATACTCGCATTCAATTTCTATATACGCGACTTCGACTCTTGTACCTTCACTGTGATTGGTGTAACTTAAGCGTATTACCTGTGTGATTTCGTTAACAATCTGCTTCCAAACTACACGAATATATATACTTATATATAAATATATATATATATATATATATATATATATATATATATATATATATATATATATATATATATATATATATATATCTAAATATATATATATATATATATATATATATATATATGCATATGTAGATGTATATATGTATATGTATATGTATATGTATATGTATATGTATACGTATATATATATATATATAAACATACATACATTGTTAAAGATCACAGCGTTGTTTGCGTTTATCCTCATTTTCTGCACATTTTCTAGTTTTCGGATGACTATCCGTTGTTCGTTGGAGATATTATGCAAAAAGGTTACCGCAAGTTGTTTGTACTCATTCTCACAGGAGAGGAACTCAGCTTCAAGGTCCTCCAACAGGTCCTGTTTCCTTGACAACTGCTCAGTGGTGAGTCTTCGACGAAACTCAGTCACAAAGTCCTCACGCTGTACTGCCCGATCGTGTATGTTAATATTGGAATACTTCGGAAGCAGGTTTTCACGGATACATACATTGTTATACACGACAGCGTTGTTTGCGTTTATCTTCTTTTTATGCACATTTTCTAGTGTTCGGATGACTTTCCGTTTTCTTGATATCAACCCCACACATTTTATTGATATCAACAATGTATCTAAGTCACCATCATCTGACTGCCAGTCAGCTGTTGGTGGCATCACTCAAACGTTCCGATAAAACCTCCAGCCGGGTGCACTGAATGAATCCAGGGGCAGCACCAGGGATATTTCGAAAGTCGACGGGTGTTCCTTCAGGGGCATCAGCAGGATATCCTAACTTAACCCAACACCCCTGGGTTCAATCAGTGCACCTAGCCGGAGGTTTTTCTTGTTGCGTTTGAGTAGCTTCGCCAACAGCTGACTGGCAGTCAGCTGATGGTGACTGGCAAAACTTAGGTTATGTTCTTTTCGAAATTTTTATACACCAAATTGTTTGGAAATTTTCAATTAAAAATAAAATAATGCTTCCTTGCATGGAAGGTTAAGCTCGGTTAAGTTAGGTAATGCTACATTTTTATTTATATTGGATGTTACTTTTTATGCTATATTACCTAACTCCAAGCGCCTTTTTGGATGTTATTTTGCCTGCCAACGGAAAAGGATGCATTTACAGAGGAAATGCATGGTCACACCATGCTAAGCACATTCATAAACATTGCAGTCGAGAAGAAATTCAGAAAATAAAAACAACGGCAAATTGCAAATTTACCGCAGTAGGTAGGTATGCATCTTCAAGCACTACAAAATTGAAATAGCTGATAAAACATCACTTGTAAGCATGCTACCAGTAAGGATACTTTGTGCTCAGTTGCTTACGGGGTTGGATTTGCATGTTGTAATCCGGATGAGGACAATTTTGCTAAATCCAAATAGAGTGGAGATATTTCAAGCCTGTGACTGTCAGCTTGCACTTTCCAGTGAATCTTTAAGCACAATTTCATGAAGCAGTTCTTTTTCAAGCAGGATCATTCACACTCCAAATGCATGGATGGAAGTCGTGGGTGGGTTGGCGGGTCTGACTCTGGCCTGGTTTGGTACCCTGTCAATATTAATTTGTCCTTTTTCATATTCATACGTTCTTCGTATGAATTCTTCACCCATTCTTCACATCGAAACTATCAACAACCGAGAAAAACGAAGAAACCATCCATACAGAATCAAATCTGAGCGTACCCAGGACTCCTCGGAATATCCGGCGCCACCCTCGCAAGCCTCCGACTTCACCTGGGAGTGCACCGTCAGGCTGCTCACCTACAGCCAGCCAGCCGCTGCACTGCAGCAAGAGGGCCATACGTGCGGCTGCAGCCTTGACGGCACAGCCCGAGAAGACGCGCCGACGCCATTTTGGCAGTCCAACCCAACCGACCGCAAATCGCCCGACCAGCCTGCCACCAACTCGCCTACCTCTTCACTACCGACTTCTAGCTCTGCTCTACATCTTCAACTCGACTCCAGGTTGGTCCGGCGGTGCCGCCCCCCCCCCCTCCCCACCCCCACTCCGCTGATATTTGTAATACGTGTACACCTATCTTTCCTAACCCCAACGCCAAACCCACGACCAACTACAATCACCAAACATGTACACTGACACCACGCCAAACACATCGACGGGTGACTTCTTCCTCTGCCGCCGGGATGATGGGGAGCCAATGGGCTCCCTTGACCCCTGGACGGTGGAGGAGGAGATCACCCGTCGGACACGACAGCCCCTACACGCACACCAAATTCGACCATGGGCACTTCTCATTCAATCATATAACTCCCACGACGCAGACATACTGACACGCATCACATTACTGACATACCAATCACCATAACACCAGCCGCACACCTCAACACATCACAAGGCACGATATACGCTCGGGAGGTGGCCTGGATGACGGAGGAGGAACTGGCTCTCAGGTTTAGGAGCCAGGGGATCTCCTCCGTCTACAGGCCACCCGCCCCAGCACACAAACAAGACTCACACACTCTCATACTGACTTTCAACACAAGACAGCCATCCACACACGTTAAAGCCGGCTACATTAGATACAAGGTCACGCCACGAGCACCCCTCCCTCGACGCTGTCGGTTCTTTCAACGATACGGTCACTCGAAGGGAGGGAGGTGGGGGGCTGCGCAAGCTGTGCCGCAGCACACGACATAAGCACATGCACCAGCAGTACACAATGCTGCGTCGGTTGCGGCGGAGACCACACCTCCCGGGACAGGGCCTGCCTTCGGTGAACAAAGGGGAAAGAGATTCTCCGTCTTGTCCACCTAGAGGGCTGGGCCCTGCCGCGGGCAAGGTCGTGGGTCAACAACCAGCAGCCGACGCAGTCCACACACCACGACACGTCCACGCACTCTACACAAACACAAACATCTCACACGACGACACCACCTACCAAAGCATCACAGACAGACCCAGCAATCATAATCAGGTCGCAACACAAAGCACCAAAACAAAACAAACCTCGACACTACTCACCCACCCACTCAACACAGGCACCACCCCCAGTACCACAACGCGGAACACGCAACCCGTCATCAATACCAGACCCATCGGAACCATCACAATCACTGACACCCTATGCAGTACTTAAAAACCTACGCTTCCAACTCGAGACACCCACAGACTCAGACGATGACAACAGTTCAGACAACATTGCTGTCACTACCCACGCACCTACCAGACGAGCAAACAACAACACAAACACCACCTCTACCAACAACAAATCACGCACCTGCGTCAAAACCTCTCGACACTGAACAATATCCTAGCAACTCCCTTCACCTAGGCTCTCCCTACTCTACCCATGATGTATAAAAGGTATTATGAAAAGGAAGAAAAAAATCCAAAACAAAACAAATGAACTAAGACAAGAGAAAAAGAAACTAAAAGGCCAAAAACCAGAAAAAAAAGCAAACAAGCATTTAATAAAAGGAAAGAGGCCCAAAGCAGTGTATAATCGTATGTCATGTATTCTTGCAATGCTAACAAACGGCGATGACCCGACCATACCCCCACTCTACACCCCCTTCGGCACCGTCTGGACGACCTCTAACAACTCATCTCTAACCACCTAAACAGCCGATATCACTTGACGGTGGCAGGCTGGTCAGACTCAACCAACAACAACAACATACCGTATTCATATTACCCATCGCCATCATTTTTACGGACGCAGTAGAATCACTTCTTATGAGCCCTCGAGACCAGCAACCGGTGACGTACATGAGGTACATCGACGACGTCATTGGTATTTTTTACATTTGGATTGCAGGCTTTGGGCGAGTTTCTCAAACGCATTAAAGGTTTCCATCCATCTTTGAAATTTAGCTGTGAAAGGACCGA